>JAOPHQ010000776.1:0-22970 GCA_030340625.1 Merluccius polli
CATTTAAAAACAGCTCGGCGTCGTTCTAGGAGACCTGTTGTAGACGTCCTTGCTCAGCCCGAGGGCCGACACCTTGACGTGGCGCTGGCTGCTGACCAGGCAGTTGCGGGCGGCCAGATCTCTGTGGACGAAGCGGTGGTTGGACAGGTGCTCCATGCCGCGTGCCACCTGGGCACAGATGGACACCTGCAGGGGAGCGAGAGGAAGGGACGAGAACTGGGCTGAGTTGAGGGGAAAGAGAGTGTAGGTCATATTTTTCCTATCTGATAGAGAAAGACACACACGCACACACACTTACTTTGGTCTTGGTGCTGAGGGGATGCGATTTTACTTTGTCATCTTTGCTTTTGGATATTCTTAGGAACTGCTTCAAGTCTCCCTAATATCAGAACAGAAACACATCAGATTCACATTCATACAGATTCCGAACCGCAGTTACATTGATAACTATCTTTTTAAAAATGTTTTTTCTGATGAATTGTAATATGTTCACATTATGTGTGTGTGTGTGTAAAGATTTTCCATGGAGGGGAAGATACTGCACAGACCACTAAACAGCCTAGTGAAATGTGACGGCTGTTCCGGTCTGCTACGGGGGTGTTTGCGTGGCGCTCACAGGGGAGATGTGTTTTCGGGGTATTTGCTGCCACTCATTTCAATTAGAGTCAGATCGTTCTGACGTTACATGGGCGCTACTTCTACACTGGGGCAAGCGTCAATCATTTTCTAAAAAACGACTTATCTGACAAACGTCAGATTAGGATTGAATTGCTCTATATGCTTTAGACATACCAAGAATTGGGCTTGATTACATCGCACATGCTGTTAAAAGACAATATGAGCTATATGCTTTAGATCTTTGCTATAGTCTGCTTGTTTTTTTTGCACTGTTACGCGGTTTCAACCGTGAGCTCCGCCCTTCCGACATGTTTATCTCTGAACTGGAGTATCTTCCCCTCCCTGGGCGTTAGTCCTCACCAGGTCACAGTACTCCATGATGGTGTAGTGGGGCTCCGCTTCGCGGCACACGCCCAGCAGCCGCGCCACGTTGGCGTGGCTGAGCTTGGCGAACATGTCCGCCTCCCGGCGGAAGTCCAGCTGCAGCTGCTCGTCTCGGCTCTGCAGGCTCTTCACCAGCACCACCGTCTCCTCCTCGCCGCCCTCTGTACCCTTTGCCTTGGCCAGCAGCACCTCGCCAAACTCTCCCTTACCTGGAGCCCACACAACACAACGAATGTTAACGTTAGTTTTATAAATCCTGTCCATGATCGGATTGGCTCAAAGCCGTTAATAAACACACCTGTGACCGCATAACTATTCATTTTTAGTATTAATGCACCTGTATGCTAAAGCCTGCATGTTAAAGCCTGCATGCAAGCCTGTGTTGCTTGGCAACCATTTTGCTGTCTTGAGGAGCTATATTGCTTGGCGGAAGAATGATGATTTGTTTTCAATAAATGATTGCATTTTATATTGCTGTGTGTTTATGTGTGTGAAATCTTACTAGGTAGTCTATAGTAACCGTTTAAGTAACCGTTTTATAAAAGCAATACGCCACTTGAAGCCCTGATTTACAGTGATTTTAAATCAGCTAGGGGCACTGTTAGACACGTACTTGTAAATACTGCAATGTTTGTTATGGATTTTTTGTGTGGAGCTCAGGAGGAGTCGTGGAAGTTGCTGCATCAGCTAATAGGGATACAAATAAAATCCTATCCCAGGAATAGAAAACTAAACACTGCACTCAATGACATTTTTTATAAAGCTAACATTTATTATTGTTTTATTATTATCATCATTATCTGCTGTCAAGACTTTATCCAAAGCAACGCACAATTAATGCACATACATCAGGAGCAAGAAGGGGTTAGGCGTCGGGCTCTAGGATGCCTAAGGGTACATTTGGGCTGGGAGTACTAAACTATCCCCCCCCCCACACACCCCCAAATGTATTGTTCCCTATCCTTTGATATCCAGTTGCACCACCCCACCTTTTCCCCAGCCACCATCCGTGTTCCCCCAGGCCGGCGTCTTACCTAGTGGGGTGATGGTGTTCAGATTGGCCCGGGGGACCTGGAGCTTGTCACTGCTCGCATGGCTGTGGCGTTTCTCGCTGGCGGCCGTGGAGCCCATATTGGTGAGGGCCACCTCCTCCTGGACCTCGGCCGTGGTGTGTCCGTTTTGCTGCACGGCTCCACCTGGGGGGGGGGACAGGAAGGGAGTTGAGTTAGTTGGGGAGTGGCAGAGGGGATCTTACGGCAAGGCAAGTTGATTAATATAGCACGCTTCAAACAAGGCGATTCATTGTGTTGTACAAAGGAAGAAATGACATGTAAAAACATTAAAAGGACAATCATTAAAAGATAATAAAAGAAAACATAAAATACAAGAAATATATAAAAGAAAAAAATATATATAATATTGTGTATAATATACCATCTTCTATTGATTCATTGTGTCATGCAATGCCCGAAAAAGTCACTAGGTGGCGGTGTACACATTTGTGTTTTCTGAGCGTCTCGTATAACATTATAAACTTACATTATAAGTACTGTAGTGCTGCCGAGAATTTTTTTTCTCCAGATGTAAGAAAACATTTTTGTTTGGTACAGAACCGACAAATGTCACATCATGATTTTAATAGTTTTTTCAGTGAAAATGAAAGTTGTGATGCAAAAGTGATCATTTTGACTAATAACGAATCATATCGCAATCGCAATATCTGTCAAAATAATCACAACATAATACAAACATAATATAAACTACTAAAAACAAAAAGCGCACCGTTGAGGCACTCCATCTCAGGCTCCTCGCCGTCCTGGCCCTTCTGCAGGCGCTTGGCATTGCGTCTCTTCTTGCAGTAGAACATGAGGCCCAGCACGATGATAATGTAGGCCACGGCGGCGCCCACCGACAGGCCGATGGTCTGGATCATCTTGTAGGGGGCCTTTTCGTCCTCAAGGTCGGCCGTCGGCACCGGCTTCTCTGTTGGCAAAGGGGGTAAGGTTACGAGACGCGAAGCACATGGAGGCACCATGGATTATACAAAGATTCCCCTGCATTTAGGCTGTGGGGGAAAACTCAGATCAGTCTGTCGTGTTTCAGATCAGATGGCGGATAACAATGCCGTTGACTTGAGGAGGGCAAAACAAGTTGAACAGATGGAGACTAAGATAAGTGTCGTCTTAGGTCAGGTATGACCTCATATTTTTCTTTTTTACTTTTTCTTTAAGGGGTTAAAGAAAAATAAAAGTTGGTCTATTGTAGTGAACCAAGAAGTCGTGTCACGCAACCAAAAATAACCACGTTAGTGCCGGCGCTTGACAAAACCGGTACCACACCCACAGACCCAGACACACACGTCAGCTTCCATGGTCAACCGGTCCCCAGAACAATGCATCTACTGTCCATGGGACACTCTTCAAGACGGTGTGTGTGTGTGTGTGTGTGTGTGTGTGTGTGTGTGTGTGTGTGTGTGTGTGTGTGTGTGTGTGTGTGTGTGTGTGTGTGAGAGACTGTAATTTTCAGATTCAGATGTCACGCAAAGGGTGCTGGGCATTATTTGAGCTGGTGTCTGTCTAATCCTGTCACCCTTTGTGTCAGGCCTGGCGTCGGGGTGGGCTGAGGTGGTTATTAAGTCTGTCCTGATGGATGACAGGCGGGGGGGGGGGGGGCATGGGGTGGAGTGTGTGAGGGCTAATTAAGGCCTTCTCCTCACCTGCCCTCCCTGGTGGTGACAGCTTAAATCTGCTGTGTAAAAAATGTGTGCAGTTTTGACAGGGCTAGTTTATGGTACGTGTGTGTGTCTGTGTGAGTGAGAGAGTGAAACAGAGAGAGAGAGAGAGAGAGAGTGGGAAAGTGGGAGAGAGAGAGAGACTGAGATAGAGTGTGGCCTTAATGGTATGGCTACATGCCTACTGTGTGTGGGTATGTGTATGCATACGTTTGTGTGTGTCACAGACTCACCCACTACGTAGAGCTGGGCCATGCGGTCTTTGATGCTGCAGCTGTTGCCGACCACGCAGCTGTAGCGGCCCGTGTCGTCCGTCCGGACATCATGGATGACCAGGGAGCCGTTGGGCATCTTCTGGAACCTGGTGGAGAAGGGGGGGGGGGGGGGGGGGGGAGCTACGTGATTGGACAGTCCAGTGTATAGCGGCTGACATGGATTCATATTCCCTCATATATATATGATATATAATCACTGGAGTATAATATCCTTCTCACTGTTTTCTTTTTATTGCCGTTTGTTGAGCCTTCTTGTGAAAAAAAACAACACATCCAATGTGACATATTTTTTCTGAAGGTATTAACCGATTCTGGAAGTGACACAATAAACTATTACATTATTATTATTATTATTATTATTATTATTATTATTATTATATGATGGACAACCAAAAAGAAGCAGCATTGTCTTCTGTTCCTGCGTACAATAAAGACCCCAACAACGGCAAGCCCCATACACTGCAAAAACACACATTTTATAAATAGATGCATCACAGAAATATTGCTGGTAATATTCCTATGATTCATCTATTTAAAGCAGGCATAAATCAGTGACAGGCAGAGAAAGTAGCCACACTGTGCGTAACCTAGCAACCACAATTGCTTTCATGTGCAATGTCCTCGCTGGTAGGAACATCAAGAGAAGGGCCATGCTGTTCTGCAAGCCAGCTCAGATCACAGGCGATGCTACGCGTAGCCATTCAGTATTTGTGTATAACTTGTATGCGATACGACACGCAGACAATTATTCGCAGACTATGAGAAGGGAAGGAGAATGTGGTTTCAGTGTGTCACACTATGAGCATAGTAGAGCCCTAGGCTGTAGTAATTTGATACAGTCACCAGACTTGGCATCTATTATGTTGGGCAACTGGCACAAATACTATTTTACTTCACGGAGGATAACCTATCTCGTAGGAAAGTGTTTATTTATTTTGCATAACTGCATAAAATATACATCATTCACAAAGCATTTAACTGCTAATTGCACTGTTTTATCGGGGTCAGTTACTGACTAAATAATACTAATCTCCATAGTACAGTATATGGTACATGTACTATAGTATAGTTTGGGTCACAGCCTCGCTAGTCCATCGGTGAGGGTTGTTACCTGGGGTCCGTGATGGTCTCCAGCAAATTGTCTTTGACAAACCACTGGATGTGGGGCTCGGGGTCCCCGGTGGCCTGGCAGTGCAGGATGGCCGTGTGACCCTGGTACACGGTGGTGTTCTCCGGCTCCAGCTTGAAGCGGATGTACACTGTGTGGAAGTACACAAAACATGTGATGACAAACCAGCGCAAAGGAATGGGTGTTTAAACACACAAGCACACACATTACAGTAAGATCCCCGCAGCTGTGGGAATATGCTTGGAGACTAATGGACTGCTGTGTCCGTGGTTGAATCTTGGAAACAAATCGAAAAAACCACATGCGCTTCATTACACGCTAATAAACGCCTTTGGACCGCATCTTTTAACTTAGGGCATTTAGCAGACGCTTTTGTCCAAAGCGACTTACAATAAGTACATTTGTTAGGAGAAAGTGCAACAGTAAACCACTATCAGTAGAGTAAGCATTTCACAAGAACAAGTTTCAAGCATTTCATGCAGCAATTGCTAAGTTAACCGATTGCTAGAATACAAAGGAGATAAGTACAAAAATACTAAGCGCAGAATATCAAAGTAAAGCCAGCGGTGCTAGCATACCTGCCACACTGAGGGCCACCAGCGCCCTGATCTCCCCCTGCTGGCTGTTGGAGGCGACACAGGTGTAGTTTCCAGCATCGCTGCGGGTCACTTTGGTGAAAACGAGCTGGCCGTTCCTTTGCTCCACGCGAGGCGGCAGCTCTCCTCCGTCTGCAGGGGGCGACAGAGCGAGAGAGAAAGAGACAAACAGAAAAAAGGTGGAGGTTAGGGGAGAGGAAAGGGTCTGTTGGTTTTGATTATACCATAAACATGGAAGGCTTAATAAACCCACTCCCTTACACATCCACCTCGCCCTCCAATAAGCCAATGCAAAGACAGGGAAGACATAACACTTAAGACACAATCTGCTTTCTGTGCGTTGAGAGATACAGTGCACGTCTGTTCCTAGAAACACTCAAACAGCACTGTTCCTAGAAACACTCAAACAGCACTGGGCATACCAGTAGCAGTAGATAGGGAATGGATAAAACATTGTGGAGCTATACGAGACATGTACGCACCAACACACAGACGCATATCAGCGCCTGTGTGTGTGGCATCCCTGTGTCCTAGTCTGAAGGTTGCATCAAGGTGTGTGCTCACCTGCTTTGGTCCAGCGGATGGTGGGGTTGGTGCGGCCCGTGGCCGAACATTGGATGGTGATGTCTTTGTCCAGCTCTAGACACTGGGCTGGCTGGGGGGTCGGGGTAAACTTCAGCTTCTCTGAAACACACATACAAACACACAATTTTAGACACACACACACTTCAAATGGGGAGCAGGTGGGAGGGTCAACGGAGGGAGTCTTCATATCTCTCTCCCTCTTCTCCCCCTCCCTCTCTCTCCTTCCCCCCGACCAGATGATTGACGTGCTCAGACACATCTGGGGAGATCACAGCAAGCGTGCATGCAGCGAAGCGAGGGGAGAAGGGCGGGGGGTGTAAACAAAGAGGCTGTCTGGACAAAACAGTCGGGCTGCACATCACCAGGGGCTGCTGTGGTGAAATAGTGCTACGGCGGGTATTTAACCACCCTGATGGAGCTGCCTCCAGTGCTGCGCCTCAGTGGGTGTCCTCTGAAAAGCCCACACACTGGACATGATGCCCCACAGCTCCAGCCCACCATCCATCGAAACATACACCCCCACCAAGGTTTTTTTTTCCTTCTTTGAACGGTTCTCTCTTGAACACTCAAACAGTTTTCGCTTGAGCGCTCTTGACCTGACACGCACCCCCCCCTCCTTCTTGAAAGCTCCTGTTCGCTTTACATACTGGCAAAATAATGACCTTTGTAAGTTGTGCGACAATGTGTGATCTGTACTCAATTGCCTTTCACGTGTAGAGCCCAAAGCAGACGCAAAATAATGGAATTGAGTCCTGAGTGGAAAACAAAAACATCAGTTATCTCTGTAGTCTTACCGAGGACGTAGACCCTGGCCTGGCCGTATAGTTTCCCGGCGTCAGTCTTGGTCTCACAGCTGTACACGTGGCCGTCGTACACCTCCACGTTGTTGATCCGCAACGTGCCGTTAGGAAACAGCTTGAAACGAGCGTCCTGCATGACAAATGATCGAGACAGAGAGAGAGAGTGAGAGAGAGAGCTGAGCATATGTGCATCTTATCAAACATCACATTAAAATGGAAACAAACCTGTCACCAAATGATAATGCTAATATAGTCCCAATCCTCCTAATGGGAAAATATATTCTAATGTATTCTTTTGATTCAACAGTCTTCTCCCTAAACCTCCTAGATCTTGATAAGCAACATTTCAAAATGCCCCCAAGCTTTGTTTTGTATGGCAAATGTCCAGGAATCTGCTTAAAAGAAACATTGCTATACTTGCATAATAAAGAGCCACACTAAAAACAGCCTGGATAATTTATTTTGTGCTTGTGAGGATGTGCATCTGACCTCCGGTGTGAGGAAGATGTTGTTGCGGTTCCAGCTGACCACGGGCTCGGGGGTGGCCTGGGCGTGGCAGTGGAGGTAGCCTGGTTTCCCCTCCTCCAGCTGGCTGTCCTGGGGCTTCATCACCCACACGGGAGCAGCTGAAGCACACACACAGTGTGTCTTTAGTGTGTTAGTGTGTGTATTTGGTGTGTGTAGGTGCGTGTCTTGCGTGTCCTGCGTGTGTGTGTGTGTGTGTGTGTGTGTTGGACTTACTGGCCACGTTGAAGGTGACCTCCTGGGTCTTGCGGCCCGCCTTGTTCTGCGCCACGCAGGTGTAGGTGCCCGAGTCTCCCTGCTCGGTGGGGCTGAAGACCAGGTCCAGTCCGTCCTGGTACACCCGGCCCTCGGAGGGCACCCGCTGGCCGGCCCGCTCCCACCACACCTCGGGAGCAGGGTGGCCCTTGGGGGCGAGGCACGCCACCCGCTGCATGCTGTCGGCGGTGAACACCTGGGACAGCCGGGGTACCATGTCATGCAGCTCTGCAGGACCGGGAACAATCGAGAGGTGAAGAGCGGTAGGGACAGAGAAGGGGGGAGAGTGAGAGAGGCAAGAGGACAGGATGTATCGGGCTTGTACATCAGAAAGCATCATGGGATTTTTTGTTGGCGATACTCCACGTCATATTGAGAGTATTCAAGAGAGTTGTAGTACTGTAAAATCCTAAATCAACGTAAATATACTGTAACCTAGGCTAATGAAAACGTTTTGCCACATCTCGCATGAGAAACGCTGTGGCGGTTTCAAACACAACAATGTCTCTGTGGTGTGAAGGGGGCATGGCTTGGCGGCGGCTGCAAACAAAGGGGGCGGGGCGGCTCAAATCGTGGGGACTGACGCAGCTGTGGATGGTTAGAGTAATGAGTGACAGACTATATATAAACTCATGTTTGTTCTGCTCTCCCCACAGTGAGGCCGGGTCCAGTGCTCCAGGACCGCCAGTATTATTGTTCTCATTACTCGTCTGGGTTATTGTATGTCTGTGTGTGGGGCAGAGTGGACCGTGAGGTTGCGGCACTAGGTATCAGCCCGGGTAACAATAATAATAACAACACTCCTATGCTCCCAGAGCCATTGCAATGTGATGTACAAGCCCTGCTGTGTGAAAGAGCACATGTGACTTAGTAAGTAGTTTGAATTAATTAGTGCTCCTCATAAGGGCCATGTTGTCCAGTGGTGGGTCAAAGCAGCTGCACTGCATTCCTCCCAGTTGAACTCATCAGACCTCTTCACACTTTTGCGTTGGCATGTATATTTTCAGAGCGTCCTGAATCCTTTGATTTATGGCCAGGGCACAGCGAAGTGTGGGTGTGTTAACAACGCTAGGGTACTGTAAGTGAGTACATTAGGTTTTCACTTAGCCAGTGAAAACAGTAGGAGTCTGTGTGAGACTTCTCGTATCAAAGCAGGCCGCCCCATTACAGTAAGTAGAATGTGATCATGGGTGGTAAGCCTCCCAGCCAAGGACTAGCCCCAACCATCACATCTGTGTGTGTGTGTGTGTGTGTGTGTCTCAAATGTGAATTGTCATGGCTTTATTGGCCGACATGCTTCTAAAAGCAGGTCAGCGGCAATAACCTCTTGCGGCCTCTCAGGTCCAAATCAATTAATGAGAACAGGATGGGAAGGTAATGCATATTTCTCAGCAGATGAAAGAAGGAGGTACAACTGGAAAGTGTGTGTCTGTTCTGCAATAGGAGGGACTGTTGAAACTTGTCCCAGATCTGCTGGAGTCTACCATGATACTAGCCCCATTATAACGCCCGGGGAGGGATTAACCACAGATTAGAAGAATTAAGGTATTTTATATGGAGCTTGGGTTGGCTGACTTAAAACTGCACATATTCTTGTTCCCCCCTTAATCCAAAACCCCTTCTGTAGGAGGGGCGTCGATGGTGGTTGCCTTCCAAAAAACTGCATGAGAGAATCCAGTGTTACATACAGAAATTCCCTCCCTAAGCATGTTTCTTAATAAGGCATTTGCATGCAATGTGCTCTGAATGTGGAGAGCATGATACAAGACTGGGAGTCAGGGGAGGGCAATCCTTGAGAATGCTTTTCAATTGGAAGAGAAACTAATTTCTTGGGAAGGGCAGGGAACACATATGCTCATAAACAGTTGAAAGACCCCACGTTGCCATCATCAATCAGGAGATGGGAACACAGTCGGCTGCTCTTGGGAAGATAAAGCCAGGGCAGATGATTCCAGGGGAGTGTGATTTATATCCCACTTACCAAGTGTGATGTACCAGGTGCCAAGTGAAACACCAGGTAAACACAACTGTATACTTCAGGGGGACATAAACCCATTGTTAGCTGGATCAATACCCGTCCTGTGTGTGTGTGTGTACACGTACGTGTGTGCGTGTGTGTACACATACGTGTATGCGCGTGTGCTAACCTGCTATGTCGAGGGAGGCATTCAGGGTGACCCGAGGTCCCCGTGGGCTGACTCCAACACACTTGTACATGCCGGTGTTCCTGGGCTTCACCTGGGTGATGACCAGCGTGCCGTTATCATGAAGGATGACCCTGCGGGGAGGAAAGAGCAAGACAGTCGGTCTTCAGTTACGTTTATCCTGGGTGCCATGGTTGCTCTGCACCACAGGTGTGCAGCCCCACCCAGCCCAGAGTCTCATCAGTGTGACTCAGGCCAGGTGAGGCTGTAGACCAGCTAGCAACCACACACACTACACATACACTCCACACCAACAAACCGAATGGATTTGTAAATCAGCGCTACTGAACACCATAAAGACCACGAATTTCAACGGATATTCAGAAACCAAACAAAACGTGTTTTCCATTTTAATTCTTGGTCATTTAGATCATCAAAAAATATATAAATACATTTGAACCAGTGAATATAAAGGCTACCAAAGGCAATTTGTATCAAATTGAAGCAAAACGGTATTTTGCAAAGTCAGTATTTGCTGGTCTGGGGTGTCCATCAAGCGAGCCTGGTTTGAGCACCAGATTGAGCATGGCCACATACACACACAGAATCCATGGAGACTCATGAGTTGACCGTCATAAATTCATAATTTGTTTTTCTGTCGTTTTCCCTTTACTTTCTGAGTGCCGCCGGTACGATGCACAAAGAAAAAGGCGACCTTGATAGGAAATTAATTGTGCTTTATGAAGCCCAGTTTGAGGGCTGGCTGGCCCCTGGCTCTTGGCAGGCGGTGAGGGGGAGTAAGAAAGTTATTACAGCCTGACCTTAAAGCCATGCAGCGAAGGGGAGAGCCACATCCAACTACAACTACGCTAGCGATAACAGCGTCACAGTCGAGATCATCGGCTCATCGGGATTCACCAAGCCCTGAATAAGTGAAGCGCTCACAGGCACTGCTGGACGGGTCCCTCCTCTGCTGGGAAGCTCCTCGGGGGGAAATAAAAGTAAAAAAAACAGACTGGAACATTAGCTCACTGAGAGAAGGCAAGATGGAGAGTTAATGATGGGGTGGAAATGTTTTACGGTTCGTCATCCGCGAGGACTAAAAAGTATGTCCAACGCTGACTCTTGGGCAGCGATGAATTTAAGCCATGCGGAATAGGCCTCAATATTGACTTTGCTTCGACTCCAAATTAGCACATGGGAGGGTTTTCTGTTCCTTCAACTACATGTGCTTTTCTATTCTACTTTCTACACTACAAAGAAACGATCGAGACCAAACCCTCCTCACAGGGTGAGAACCTAAAAGGTGTGAATCCCCCACCGCCAAAGGGAAGTATTCAACCTCCAAAATCAATAAACTACAACTGAAACCACAAACACCAGACAGCAATAACACATGCATGAACAGTGTGTGTGTGCGTATATGTGTGTGCTTGTGCTTAGGTGTGTGTGTGCATGTGTGTGTGTATCTGTGCGTGTGTGTGTGTAAACACATTAATGCGTGCTCCACCTCCCCCCAACAGTGCACAGAGACTAGCGCTGGCTGGGTCAGTGCTAGTCTCACAAATCAGACTTTTCATTACTAATCTAAAGTCTGATGGCAGACGAGCTCAAATCTGGATGAAGAATGAATGGGGTGTTTCTTTTCCTTTCGCTTCATATTTGTTGACCAATCATGTTGCTTGAAGTGGGGATCTGTAAGTGCGTAATTGGCTATTAACAGCAAACACAAACTCGGCCAGCACTAGTAAACAAAAGTAAAAAAAGTGTCTGTAAAGGTTTCAAAAGTTAAGTCAGTGCTAACTAACCTCTCCCTCCAGGCTCATTACATGGCCGGCTAGCCCCGCCCTTCACCTCTCCTCACTCAGCCGTCGCATGAACCTACTCCACTAATGGCTTCTCTATTGTGAGCCATAGGGGCCTGTTTGGCCCCGCCGGGGTAAACGGACCTTCCCTTCGCATACCTGAGAAAGGCCGGGTTGGGACTCAGACCTGGTTAGTGGGTTGGACCCATTGACTTTAAAAGAGTCTGTAGTGTCACCCACTGTTTTACATATGACGTTATGAAGCTGTAGATTCTGCGTTACGGGCGCCCCCAGCAGTGGAAACGATCCATATTTGGCACATTGAGGGTGGGAATTGAACGGCTGCCTTGCAGTTGTCTATGTCCAAAACTCACAAATATTCAAGCCTTAATAACTTTTGAATGAAATGAAACTGTCAAACAGGACCTCTTAAAATACAAAATATGGAGATGAACTGGCCTCTGAGATCCTAACCGAACGGAGAAAAGAAGGATTGGCTTTGTATTACGAGAATGAAATCACATTTTCTTTTTGCATTCAACCACCATGAACCATCTATAGGCCGTTTAGAGGAACTACATGTTAGTTGCTTCCCAAACAGGCCATCACGGCTGCTGCTTGGTAGTACAGAAAAAGTGGCCCTCATCTAGTGTTGCATGCGATACTCGGTCCTTCAGGGCTTTGCTTTTTATCCTATGTTACTATTTTCTTCTTTTTTTTTTTTTTTACAGTACCTTGGAAGGACAAACAAACAAAAAAGTGAAACAAAAACCTAGGGGGCCTTTCGAGGCAAGATGCAGAAGCGGGCTGGAATGGAAAAGTTAGTATTTGTGAGCTGTACTCGTCTTAACTTGTAAATGACCTGTAGTGTGAGCTTTGTGTAAATAAGGTCCATATGTTATCTTGGTCAGCATCCTATGAGTTGCCATTGTCTCAGTCACAGTATGTTATCACAGTCATCTTGTAAAGGCTTTCATGTTGAATGCATGCCGACACCCCATGTTTGCAGGCTGACCAAATGTGATGTTTAAAAAAAAAACCCTCTGAAGAGTAGCTTCAGACGGTGCTGAGGCACGCTACTGACGGCTGTGTTGTGTGCCCTCATTTAGCAGAATGAAATCATCAACAATGCTTTACAAGAAGCTTAAAGTGTCTTACTCTCACAAGATCATTTCCACAACCACCAGCACGGGACACGAGAAAAACAACCCCGGGAGCACCATTAGTCCAGAAATAACATTCCTTAAGAGCGCTACATCCCTCCCCGATGCATCTGAGCATCGGCGGTAATGTCAAGCAGAGACTGCAAGCAGAGAGTAAATGGACTCTGATGAACTTTGAATGCTCGCTCTGCGTGCACAACAACACACACACACACACAAGAGGGGAAGAGAAACAAGGGGAAAGAGAGAGAGAGTTGATACAAGAAAGCCAGAGCAATACAAATTAAAGTAGACAGAGAAAGAAAAAAAAGGGCAAAGACAGAGCAAAAAAGAATGAAAGAGAGCAAGAAAGACAGAAAGCCATTAGAATGAGAGACAGTGAGAGAAGGATGGAGAGGAGAAGGAAAGAAGCAAAGGGAGGAAGGAAGGAAGGAAGGAAGGAAGGAAGGAAGGAAGGAAGGAAGGAAGGAAGGAAGGAAGGAAGGAAGGAAGGAAGGAAGGGTACAGAGTAGAAATGCGAAAGGCTGTAGTGTTATAAGCCAGAGTGGGCCGTGGCTCTGTGGCGTACCGGGACTTATTGGCCAGCAGCTCGGTGTCGTGGTACCACTGCACGGTGGGTGCGGGCTCGGCAGTGAACTGGCAGTGGAAGGCTGCCTCCTCATTCCTCATCACCACCTGGTCCTCAGGCGTGACCACTGCCCGTGGAAAACTCTTGTCTGGAAACACACACATTTTCAGTTAAAGGCACTGCATCAATACGACACACACACACTGTTGCCCACCGGGCTTTATTAAAATGTGCCAAAAGCGGTGGTGGGGCGGGCAGGGAGACCTTCAGGTGGCAGTGTATGTGTCAGCACCTATGGGGGCCAGGGGAGGGGGGGGCCTTTAATGAGGTCAGTGCATTCCGACATGGGGCCCGGGGCCGATCAAAGTCATCATCTCTCATTCTATACAAGGGGATCTTCTTACACACACACACACACACACACACACACACACACACACAAAACAGTGCATGTGTGTGTCTGTTGTGCCTGAAACGCACGTTTCATGCTAGGTCTGCCATTTAAAATGTATGCAAACTTGCATACATTTTAAATGGCAGACCTAGCATGAAACGCACACACTTGTGTGTGTGTGTGTATCTGTGTGGGATGGAGGATGCGATAAACTGCTGCATATTAGCTAAAATCAATCAATAATAAACCAATATATTTAAAATCATCAACATTCATGGTCATGGAACATTCTACCATCTGTGCACTGTAAAGTGTGTGTGTGTGTGTGTGTGTGTGTGTGTGTGTGTGTGTGTGGGGGGGGGGGGGGGGGGGGGGGGGGGGTGCAGACGGGGAAAGCAAGGGGTGGGGGCGATTAAAATGCACACCTGGCCCACCCATCGCACAGTGGTGGGTGTGCCGACAGCAGGCATTGTGGACAAGCATGCAGAATCTGTAGAAAGGCAGTTTTTTCTTTGTGTTTGTGTGTTTTTTTTCAGGGTGAAGCTCTATTGACGCGCCGTGAGGAGAAACTGAAACTCAACAATTATCGTCTACCATCCCTCCTCGACACAGGTGTTAATTTGTGTGTGTGTGTGTGTGTGCGTGTGCGTGTGCGTGTGTGTTGCAGGTGGTTAATTAGAGTGGAACTGGGTATCGTGTTTCCTCTCACAGATGTGCTGCTGGAGGTACTGTACTCCCACCGGTCTAGCGCTAAGGCTCACATGCACGCAGCCTACACACACACCCACACGCATGCACACAAACATGCACGCCCGCACACACACATAAAACACACACACACACACCCCTGGAAAAGCTAGGTAATGCGTTTGTGGAGGCTAAACAGCAGGCCAGGGACAACAGGATGGCTATAGAGCAGGGGGTGGAGGTCATATGCCCATACTATAGGTGGCGTTTGTCTGGGGGGGGGGGGGGGGGGGGGGGACTAGGTATGAGGTGGGTTGGTCAGTAGGTACTAGGTAGCTAGTAGGGGTGTAACGGTTCAGGAGAGTTGCGGTTCGGTTCACGGTTTTTGGTTGCAGTTTTGGGTTATACTATATACTATTTTGTTTACCTTTATAAACCTAGGGTAGGCTCCTGTCCTTGTCCGTGCCCTAATATGAATGTGTGCCCTAACATGAAAGTATATTCGGTACTTTATTTATACTATTCTATGTCTTTCCTTTAAAACATTTTTTAAGTAAGGGAAAATCCACGACGAGGAGGCAAACCCACATTTTTAGCCAATGCGTTGTGCATTATTTTTCGATACATGTACACCTTGGAGTGGATTATCCCGCTTATCCCATGGCCACTTTTCAATCAATTAAAATATAAGTGTGTTGATTCATAATTTGGGGTAATTCTGTCTCAAAATTACAACTTTTAGCTCACACTACTTTTTCTGTTCCTAGAGATGATCTTAGTAACGACATGGCAACGTTACCTTATTACTCCAGTAAATAGAGACGATCTTAGTAATGACATGGCAACATTACCTTATTACTCCAGTAAATAGAGACGATCTTAGTAACGACATGGCAACGTTACCTTATTACTCCAGTAAATAGAGACGATCTTAGTAATGACATGGCAACGTTACCTTATTACTCCAGTAAATAGAGACGATCTTAGTAACGACATGGCAACGTTACCTTATTACTCCAGTAAATAGAGACGACCTTAGTAACGACATGGCAACGGGGAAGCTTTCTAAACGTAGTCCCATCCGAGTCCGGTCCAAGTTGACAGTTATTAACGTTTCGTTTAGTGCATTAATTTTTAGACTGGTGATTAGACTGCTTATGTTACGATCACTTCACAGCCATGCATGTTATTTAAAAATAATCAACACCCCTCCAGCCAATCAGAATCGAGTATTCACCCGGGCCATGGTATAATGAAAAATAAACATTACACAAAATAAACCAATAGGCCGATAACGTGCTGGGGGATCTAACTGTTCACCCTTCTCTACCTTTATGTTCTCTACTGACCAGCCCCGCAAACTCTGACGTTATCGGTAGACGTCATTGTTACTGGCTGTGTATATAATAAAGTAGAATAAAGTCACACTAATATTAAGTATTACTGTTTATAATAATTAGTTTATAATAAATGCGCTAAAATCAGGCATCTTTTTCTTCCCTTCTGTACCGTATTTCAATCCGTCCCGAACCGTGCACGTTTGCGCACCGAAACCACGGGTCATCCCGCACTGTACGTTTTTGTTCGACGGGACCCATCACACCCCTAGTAGCTGGGTTGTTGTTTGGTCGGTCGCTAGGTAGGTAGGTCCCTAGGCAGGTCGGTCGCTAGGTAGTTAGTGGTGCATTCTCTGGTAATCCAATTAGACACACATTTCTTTCCCCTTCCTCTCGGCATCTCTTCTTTCGCTCTCTCGCAACCACTAATGGCCCGGCCTCTCCCCCCAGCGGCACAATTCTTTGCGTTTTTCCAACTCAGCCGCTACAAAGGACACATCCCCCCCCCCTCCCACGCCTCCCTTCTCTTTCTTTTCAAACACATCTCGGCAGGTGCGGCAAATATTTAGGTGTGGAAATACTCATTGAGAGAGGAAGGTATCCAGGTGAGACGGATTCATACAAGACAACCACCCCCCCCCCCCCCCCCCCATTAAGCTGATCCAGGGAACACAAACAAAACAAACGGACAAAGACACACACACACACATACCTATGATGGTGAGTGTGAAGTTGCTGTTGCTGCAAACTTGGCCGGCGGCGTTCTTGGCACAGCAGTAGTAGAGGCCGTTGTCGTCGGGGCTGGCGCTGCGCAGCATTAGGGTGCGCTCTTTGTTGTTGATCTGGTGGGTCTTCTCCAGCAGACGCACGCCGTCCCGGAACCACTGGCACGTCGGCCTGAGGTGGATGAGGTTGCGGGTCAAGGTCAAGTATTTTCGCATTAGTTCTCTGCATCTCTATCCATCTATTTCACTTTTTTAACTCCCTAGCCCTCTGGACTATCTTGAATCTAAAATCACTAGGGACTTTTTTAAAATGTGTATATGACATAAGCAATATTACACCAGAGGGTCAGCTTTTACTTCAGTGACGCTTTAGGGAACTCGGCGCAAGTGCCTTGGTCCTGACCGCATCACTGTCATGCCAAAAATGACGGTAAAGCACACTCTCGAGTGTAATATTGCGATTATACAAAGGTTACCAACTAAATAAAATATATAATCAAAATGTATTCATAGTGTGGGGCAATTCGCTCTCAAAATAAAAACATATTTTTTCTAGTGTTATCTCCGTTTCCCTGGAAATACATGGGGTCAGACTAGTACCTGGAAAACAATCAGACACACCCGTAGACTCCTACATAATGAAACCTAGTTTACTACTCCAGCAAGTAGGCCTTAGAAACAACCTAGCAACAGAGAAGCTTTCTAGTCCCTGTTGAGTCAGCCAGCCTGTTTAGCTTTAGCTCTACTCCTATAGTGGCAGTTACAATGTTGCTATGGAAATATGTATAGTTATAATCAATGGCGGAGTCATTTTTATAGTGATGAGGCAGCACGGCTAGGTGTGTCGCCATGCTGATTTGAGCACGGTCTAAATATCTAGTTGACCAATCAGATTGCTTGGTCCGAACTACCCGTTGTATAATTGTGTTTTTACTGTGCTCTGGGTTTCTGTTGTCTACTGTGGGTTTATTGCTTTGTCTTGTGCCGTCTTGTTGTGCTGCAACAAAGTAATTTCCACACAGAAACAATAAAAGTACTTTGTATCTATCCATCTATCTATTTTATTGTCAGATACACAGAACAGGATTAAACTGGGCACTGAAAAGCTTAAGGCAAGGTGTGTGTGTGTGTGTGTGTGTGTGTGTGTGTGTGTGTGTGTGGATGTTTTGTTGGGGGGAATGAGGATGTGCTCACCGCGGGTGTCCGTCGATGTGGCAGCGCAGCGTGACCGGCGCCGAACTCTCGATCTCGCCCTCCGACGCCGGCTCCTTCAGGGTCACCCCGCCGCTCTCCAGCCCTGCGGACAGAACCAAAGAAGAGGCTGATGAGGACAGGTGGGTGTGGGCGCAGTCAGGAGGAAGAGGACTGAGAAGTGCAGTGAAGAGAAAAGCAAGAGAGACAGCAGGAAAGATTGGGGAGTTAAGTGGTATTCCTGCTGTGGGCTCTTGCCGGCTGGTGGGCGGGGGGGGGGGGTGAGAGCGAGAGAGACCAAGAGTTTTGCGGCTCCTCAGCGATGCTAATGGATGTAGCAGCAGTGGGGACCCAGGGGCCGGAGCCAGAGTGCATCGTCATGACAACAGGACGGACATTAACAAGAAAAAACCCAAAACCCCAAGGTTTTTATTTTTCTTGTGTCGGTGAAAAGTACCACCGCCTTGGGCACCGTCGGGAAGCCAGGGCCTTTATGGTGTGTTTTATGAACACGCTGCGGGTCGACTCTACCTCTGTGTGGATAATGAAGGGAGAGCCACTGTGGCTGTCAGCAGAGGGCATAAACTGTGGCGCTTATGGGAATAGAAGGGGAGCTCCATTAAGAATCTGTCCCGGTGCGATGATGAATGCCTCCCCATCTGGTTAAGAGGGGGAACAGGATCGGCTCGCAATTCAAACAACAATGTTACTTGAGGACGTTTAACGGTGAAACATTCCTCCTATTACCTCCATTACCCGTTGGCAAAGTGAAGCCAGTGTGCGCCCGTCTATCTTTAGGCCGATTGGGTTATACTGGATTCATTGGCCCTGCCTTTACGACCCGTCTCTGTCTTCGCTTTCTGTGAAGCCCGATGTGTGATGGAGCCGACTCTTCAACTAGCACAGCCCTCAGTGGGGAAAGATATTGACTGATTGAGGATATTTATTTCCAGCAAAGCATTCCAGAATTGAGCTGTTCTGCACCAAACTAGATGTGCAGGAACATAGGATATATTGTTAATATTTTTCATTATGTAGCAACCAATTTCACAGCAGACATGGATGAGACATGAGACCGCGTCCTCCATTGTGTATGTTGGCTGTAAACAAACAAACAAGCATTCTGGGACCCCCCCCCCTCTCTGGTATGTGTAATCAGATATTGTGCGTCAGCAGGTAGGCTAATTGTTGCGTACACCATGGCCATGTTCTGTTGTGTCTGCAGCATCGCATGCATGCCTGAATGCGCAGTATGAGCATGTTACGGGAGGGCAGGATGTGAGTACTGTGTTGAGTCAGCCATCCGTCTCACTACACAGAGGGGCATGCTTGGACTGCCCAGGACTGTGGACATGGTGGAGTGAATGACATACTTTACTGTCGACCTTTAGGGTCTGCGTGTGTGCGTGTGCGTGTGTGTGCGCGTGATTTTATAGTCCATGCACATATTCCTGGCAGACTAGTGAGACCCCATCTGTGCTGCATTTATATCGTGTATATGATTATATCATGTATGGAATAGGCCTTCACCAGAGGAAAGGGGGGGGGGGGGGGGTGGGGGGGGGGTTCATTGTACTACCGGAGGGTCATCAGGGGTGCGGGAGGGTGGACCTGTCACCATGAATTACAGATGAAACTTGCCATGCTCAGCACCCTGAAGTGATCATGGACACACACTGTGATGGACACACTGTGACACACACATACACACGTGCGAGGCCCTTGTGTGTGGTTTTGTGCCACGCCACACAATGTGAGTGTTTGTGTCTGTGCACTACATGTCATTTATCAAAACCATCTAACACGGCTAATGTGAGGTAACAAAGCTAACACACCACAACACGTGTGTGTGTGTGTGTGTGTGTGTGTGTGTGTGTGTGCGCTCCATGTTCAATGTTCATGTGTCTACCGGATGCTGATTGGCTGTGAGTCAACACCAGTCCCTCAGTAACTTAAAGCCAATCAGCTTTAAGTGCACCAGCAGCTTGGTCAGGAGGAAGGAGGAGGGTGATGTGTGTGTTGTGTTGGAGGGCTGGAGTTTCATCACCAGAGGAGGGAACGGTGAGTCACAGCATTAAAAACACTATGAAACCCACAGGGAATTTCACCTCCTCGTGTCATCACCGACCGCCAGGATTATTTGGAAAAACAATCCTTATTTATTCGTGTCAACCTTGGCCAGGCTGCAAGGTGAGGTTTACCAGTGGGTAATGTCTGTTCAACAGCCAATCACAAGTGTAATCAAGTGTAATCAGCCCCTGCATATAATTAAGCCTGCAACTGTCTTTTCCTCCTGGCAGTTCATTGGAAACAGTGTGGTTTTTGAACCACACCCTGTTGCGAACCCAGCAAGTGAACGCAAAGCACCATAAATTATTCTTTATTCAAATAACAACAACATACTTCACTCTAAAATGTGGGCCTTGGCTTGCTTTAAAAAAGGAAAAAGAAAGGAAACCTAAGTTGAAGGCAAGCTAAACTATGTTAATCTGTGAGTCTTAATAAGGCATGAAGAAGTGTGAGTGGCGTGAGAGCGTGGACCCGGCCTTCAACGCCATAATTGGAGGGGGGGGGGTAATGTCAGGTTGGGAGGCAGAGGAGGAAGTGCTGTCAACACCAGAATTGATAACAGATCAAGATGGCGTCAAAGCAGACTTTTACGACGCTCAAGCTCCACTGTAGCAAGAAGGCAATGTGTGTCTGTCCGTATGTGTGTCTACTCTGTATGTGTGTCTGTATATGTGTATATATGTGTTATCTGTCTGTATGTGCATGTGTGCGTGCTATGTACGTATGTGCGTGCGAGCATGTATGTATGCGTGTATGCATGCGTGCGTGCATGCGTGCGTGTGTGTGTGTGCGTCAGCATGACAGCCCAGTGGGTATGGAAATGACAGCAAATCCAACGCGCCCAATGAGTTGTTCCCACACGGCAATTTGTTATCTGGAAGCCAGGGGCCTCGTTCTGAGCACTGCAGGCCCGGTGTAACGAGGTGTCAGGTTCCATCAGCTCTGGCTGACAGGGGTCCACGGGCCAGGCACCGCAGCAGAGTAGAGTAGGAGTGACGCTGCCACTGCATGCTATGACAAGGCACCGGGAGAGACGCATAGGTAGAGAGTGAGAGTGAGGGAGAGAGAGATAATCCAACAGTAGAGTGAAACACAATGCTGTGATTAATATAATCTTACATTGTTGACAGATGCAACGCCTTTTAAGCCCGTGTGTGTGGCAAGGTGTTATTATAAATTATGAACGTCATTACACATCATGTTGAGGGTTGATCTCGCATGGCTAGGTCATTTGTTTCCACGCCACCATGCCACCGGCTCCGTTTCTGGAGGCGCGCATTTCATTTCAAACTCACAAGCAATGGAATGGCTACCTCTGGATTTATGAGGGCCCGTTATTATAACATGTTTGACCAGAGGTACCTCCAGACATTTAACGAGATTGCAAGATGGCGATCAGGCTACTAGAGATTAGTCTAGGTGTTTGTTTCCGGGATGACACTCAAAAGATATGCCCCTCATCCAGAAGAGCAACACACACACACAGACGAAGAGAGACACAAAATAGTCTCCCCCAATCAGCCTAACTTCACCTCCTGGGACAGCAATGCCATTACACACGCAAACTAGCAGACACATGACTGCACTCTCATTCTGAATTAGTGCTGGCGGGACGGCGCGACGGATTCGGGTGAGGGGGCGAGGAAGGGCAGCTGGGGGGCGTTGGGTGCTGTTCTCGAGGGCCCTCTGTGTGGCTGGATTGCCCGTTAAATTCATGTTGGGAAAATATAGGGAGCATCTGTCATAACATGGCTCCCACAACTCCAGTAGTGTGGGTAGACGGTTGGGGCAGCTCGGGAGGGGAAGATAAGACTCAGATGAATGGAGCGCGCTCGCAGCCCACAGCGCACAGACAGAGACAGATTCAGGATGAGTTACTGCACCGCTCCATCATGCTGTATTACACAGGGAACACGAGCAAAATGTGCGCGAGACGGAAAACACTGGTCGTCCCACATATACGCCATCTATGCCATCTACGCCACTAAGCATTTCCTTATCTTAAGGTCTCAATGGAGGAGCGGGAAGTGGGCTGGGGGTTGTGTGTATTGTGTGTGTGTGCTGTGGACCAATCTCTTTATACTGATAACAAGCTGTAGCAGTTGCCAGTATGTATGTATGTGTGTGTATTTCCACATATGGTCTGATAGCAGCACATCCATTAAAGTGTTCTTATCTAAACCACGTATAGGCCGGTCTTGTCTGCAGCAAGAAGAGTGGATAAGAAATGGTGTATGTGTGTGCGTGTGTGTGTATATGTGCGTGTGTGCGTACGCGTGCATGTGCCTGTGTGTGTGTGGCTTTGCAGTAGTGCAATATCAAATCGCGTTACAGGTGTTTTCCATATAGTAAGATTAAATACAGAGTAATGCCTGAATTCTTGGATAGGTATTTGATTAGTTTCCTTTTTTATGGATCCCAAATTCCCCAGTATTACTTCCATAGCTGTTCCTGAGCGATGTGGAAATAGTGCATGGAGAGCAGAGACATAGCCCGCAATGAGCTCTGCTGAAGTCATCTTTGACTGCCAAGCGTCGGTAGTATTTATACTTCAAAGCGGTCCGTTATCTCCAAACCATCTATTCATCGTCCATCATTTGAAGCATGTGTCTTGCGTATACAACCATGAGCATATCTCTGCTTTAAAACCCTTTTCCTTGTTCTTAATCAAAATAATAAATAAAAATGATTCCTAAACAGCATACATCTTCCCAATAGAAATACATTTGTGGGAGTACCAATGACCTAGCAGGCGAAAGAGTTTACTCTGGCTAACGAAGACACCCTTTCCGAAAAAAAAAAGTGTTTCATGCTTAACCAGTTTGGCCTCGTCTGATTCATGTCACTGCGTTGCTCGGCCAACGTTTATTAAAAACACTGCATCATTTTTAATTGCAATATAGGAAAAAAAAGAGGGTTTCTGTAAGAAGGTCAGATGAGGGCTACATTGGTTTTCTTTTCCCCAGCAGCTGGTGGCTCTGTGTACGG
>JAOPHQ010000777.1:0-41913 GCA_030340625.1 Merluccius polli
TTGACACCTGCCCTGTTTCCTTCATTTTTTCTCTTTCTTTTTTGGCGAGTTTTTTTACCTCTCCAGGTCTCTTTTTCCTTCATTTTTTGTTCCTGCCATCTTTTTGGCCCTCTTTCTTCTCGATTTTGTCATTCTCTCCATCTTTTTTTTTTTTTTTTTTCAGGATTTTTTGACATACCCGGACCTGTTGTTCCTTCATTTTTTCTCTTTCTTTTTTGGCGAGTTTTTTACCTCTCCAGGTCTATTTTTCCTTCATTTTTTGTTCCTGCCATCTTTTTGGCCCTCTTTCTTCTCGATTTTGTCATTCTCTCCATCTTTTTTTTTTTTTTTTTTTCAGGATTTTTTGACATACCCGGACCTGTTGTTCCTTCATTTTTTGTCTTTCTTTTTTGGCGAGTTTTTGACCTCTCCAGGTCTCTTTTTCCTTCATTTTTTGTTCCTGCCATCTTTTTGGCCCTCTTTCTTCTCGATTTTGTCATTCTCTCCATCTTTTTTTTTTTTTTTTTTTTCAGGATTTTTTGACATACCCGGACCTGTTGTTCCTTCATTTTTTCTCTTTCTTTTTTGGCGAGTTTTTTGACCTCTCCAGGTCTATTTTTCCTTCATTTTTTGTTCCTGCCATCTTTTTGGCCCTCTTTCTTCTCGATTTTGTCATTCTCTCCATCTTTTTTTTTTTTTTTTTTTCAGGATTTTTTGACATACCCGGACCTGTTGTTCCTTCATTTTTTCTCTTTCTTTTTTGGCGAGTTTTTTACCTCTCCAGGTCTATTTTTCCTTCATTTTTTGTTCCTGCCATCTTTTTGGCCCTCTTTCTTCTCGATTTTGTCATTCTCTCCATCTTTTTTTTTTTTTTTTTTTCAGGATTTTTTGACATACCCGGACCTGTTGTTCCTTCATTTTTTCTCTTTCTTTTTTGGCGAGTTTTTTACCTCTCCAGGTCTCTTTTTCCTTCATTTTTTGTTCCTGCCATCTTTTTGGCCCTCTTTCTTCTCGATTTTGTCATTCTCTCCATCTTTTTTTTTTTTTTTTTTTCAGGATTTTTTGACATACCCGGACCTGTTGTTCCTTCATTTTTTCTCTTTCTTTTTTGGCGAGTTTTTTACCTCTCCAGGTCTATTTTTCCTTCATTTTTTGTTCCTGCCATCTTTTTGGCCCTCTTTCTTCTCGATTTTGTCATTCTCTCCATCTTTTTTTTTTTTTTTTTTTCAGGATTTTTTGACATACCCGGACCTGTTGTTCCTTCATTTTTTCTCTTTCTTTTTTGGCGAGTTTTTGACCTCTCCAGGTCTATTTTTCCTTCATTTTTTGTTCCTGCCATCTTTTTGGCCCTCTTTCTTCTCGATTTTGTCATTCTCTCCATCTTTTTTTTTTTTTTTTTTTCAGGATTTTTTGACATACCCGGACCTGTTGTTCCTTCATTTTTTCTCTTTCTTTTTTGGCGAGTTTTTTGACCTCTCCAGGTCTATTTTTCCTTCATTTTTTGTTCCTGCCATCTTTTTGGCCCTCTTTCTTCTCGATTTTGTCATTCTCTCCATCTTTTTTTTTTTTTTTTTTTTCAGGATTTTTTGACATACCCGGACCTGTTGTTCCTTCATTTTTTGTCTTTCTTTTTTGGCGAGTTTTTGACCTCTCCAGGTCTCTTTTTCCTTCATTTTTTGTTCCTGCCATCTTTTTGGCCCTCTTTCTTCTCGATTTTGTCATTCTCTCCATCTTTTTTTTTTTTTTTTTTTTCAGGATTTTTTGACATACCCGGACCTGTTGTTCCTTCATTTTTTCTCTTTCTTTTTTGGCGAGTTTTTGACCTCTCCAGGTCTCTTTTTCCTTCATTTTTTGTTCCTGCCATCTTTTTGGCCCTCTTTCTTCTCGATTTTGTCATTCTCTCCATCTTTTTTTTTTTTTTTTTTTTCAGGATTTTTTGACATACCCGGACCTGTTGTTCCTTCATTTTTTCTCTTTCTTTTTTGGCGAGTTTTTTACCTCTCCAGGTCTCTTTTTCCTTCATTTTTTGTTCCTGCCATCTTTTTGGCCCTCTTTCTTCTCGATTTTGTCATTCTCTCCATCTTTTTTTTTTTTTTTTTTTCAGGATTTTTTGACATACCCGGACCTGTTGTTCCTTCATTTTTTGTCTTTCTTTTTTGGCGAGTTTTTTACCTCTCCAGGTCTCTTTTTCCTTCATTTTTTGTTCCTGCCATCTTTTTGGCCCTCTTTCTTCTCGATTTTGTCATTCTCTCCATCTTTTTTTTTTTTTTTTTTTCAGGATTTTTTGACATACCCGGACCTGTTGTTCCTTCATTTTTTCTCTTTCTTTTTTGGCGAGTTTTTTACCTCTCCAGGTCTATTTTTCCTTCATTTTTTGTTCCTGCCATCTTTTTGGCCCTCTTTCTTCTCGATTTTGTCATTCTCTCCATCTTTTTTTTTTTTTTTTTTTCAGGATTTTTTGACATACCCGGACCTGTTGTTCCTTCATTTTTTCTCTTTCTTTTTTGGCGAGTTTTTTACCTCTCCAGGTCTCTTTTTCCTTCATTTTTTGTTCCTGCCATCTTTTTGGCCCTCTTTCTTCTCGATTTTGTCATTCTCTCCATCTTTTTTTTTTTTTTTTTTTCAGGATTTTTTGACATACCCGGACCTGTTGTTCCTTCATTTTTTGTCTTTCTTTTTTGGCGAGTTTTTGACCTCTCCAGGTCTCTTTTTCCTTCATTTTTTGTTCCTGCCATCTTTTTGGCCCTCTTTCTTCTCGATTTTGTCATTCTCTCCATCTTTTTTTTTTTTTTTTTTTTCAGGATTTTTTGACATACCCGGACCTGTTGTTCCTTCATTTTTTGTCTTTCTTTTTTGGCGAGTTTTTTACCTCTCCAGGTCTATTTTTCCTTCATTTTTTGTTCCTGCCATCTTTTTGGCCCTCTTTCTTCTCGATTTTGTCATTCTCTCCATCTTTTTTTTTTCAGGATTTTTTGACATACCCGGACCTGTTGTTCCTTCATTTTTTCTCTTTCTTTTTTGGCGAGTTTTTTACCTCTCCAGGTCTCTTTTTCCTTCATTTTTTGTTCCTGCCATCTTTTTGGCCCTCTTTCTTCTCGATTTTGTCATTCTCTCCATCTTTTTTTTTTTTTTTTTTTTCAGGATTTTTTGACATACCCGGACCTGTTGTTCCTTCATTTTTTGTCTTTCTTTTTTGGCGAGTTTTTTACCTCTCCAGGTCTCTTTTTCCTTCATTTTTTGTTCCTGCCATCTTTTTGGCCCTCTTTCTTCTCGATTTTGTCATTCTCTCCATCTTTTTTTTTTTTTTTTTTTCAGGATTTTTTGACATACCCGGACCTGTTGTTCCTTCATTTTTTCTCTTTCTTTTTTGGCGAGTTTTTTACCTCTCCAGGTCTATTTTTCCTTCATTTTTTGTTCCTGCCATCTTTTTGGCCCTCTTTCTTCTCGATTTTGTCATTCTCTCCATCTTTTTTTTTTTTTTTTTTTTCAGGATTTTTTGACATACCCGGACCTGTTGTTCCTTCATTTTTTCTCTTTCTTTTTTGGCGAGTTTTTTACCTCTCCAGGTCTATTTTTCCTTCATTTTTTGTTCCTGCCATCTTTTTGGCCCTCTTTCTTCTCGATTTTGTCATTCTCTCCATCTTTTTTTTTTTTTTTTTTTCAGGATTTTTTGACATACCCGGACCTGTTGTTCCTTCATTTTTTCTCTTTCTTTTTTGGCGAGTTTTTTACCTCTCCAGGTCTATTTTTCCTTCATTTTTTGTTCCTGCCATCTTTTTGGCCCTCTTTCTTCTCGATTTTGTCATTCTCTCCATCTTTTTTTTTTTTTTTTTTTCAGGATTTTTTGACATACCCGGACCTGTTGTTCCTTCATTTTTTGTCTTTCTTTTTTGGCGAGTTTTTTACCTCTCCAGGTCTCTTTTTCCTTCATTTTTTGTTCCTGCCATCTTTTTGGCCCTCTTTCTTCTCGATTTTGTCATTCTCTCCATCTTTTTTTTTTTTTTTTTTTTCAGGATTTTTTGACATACCCGGACCTGTTGTTCCTTCATTTTTTCTCTTTCTTTTTTGGCGAGTTTTTTACCTCTCCAGGTCTATTTTTCCTTCATTTTTTGTTCCTGCCATCTTTTTGGCCCTCTTTCTTCTCGATTTTGTCATTCTCTCCATCTTTTTTTT
This sequence comes from Merluccius polli, assembly GCA_030340625.1. Classification (NCBI taxonomy): domain Eukaryota; kingdom Metazoa; phylum Chordata; class Actinopteri; order Gadiformes; family Merlucciidae; genus Merluccius; species Merluccius polli. Next base: position 4,153 of record JAOPHQ010000777.1, read on the forward strand.
TTTTTTTTTTTCAGGATTTTTTGACATACCCGGACCTGTTGTTCCTTCATTTTTTGTCTTTCTTTTTTGGCGAGTTTTTTACCTCTCCAGGTCTCTTTTTCCTTCATTTTTTGTTCCTGCCATCTTTTTGGCCCTCTTTCTTCTCGATTTTGTCATTCTCTCCATCTTTTTTTTTTTTTTTTTTTCAGGATTTTTTGACATACCCGGACCTGTTGTTCCTTCATTTTTTCTCTTTCTTTTTTGGCGAGTTTTTTACCTCTCCAGGTCTATTTTTCCTTCATTTTTTGTTCCTGCCATCTTTTTGGCCCTCTTTCTTCTCGATTTTGTCATTCTCTCCATCTTTTTTTTTTTTTTTTTTTCAGGATTTTTTGACATACCCGGACCTGTTGTTCCTTCATTTTTTCTCTTTCTTTTTTGGCGAGTTTTTTACCTCTCCAGGTCTATTTTTCCTTCATTTTTTGTTCCTGCCATCTTTTTGGCCCTCTTTCTTCTCGATTTTGTCATTCTCTCCATCTTTTTTTTTTTTTTTTTTTCAGGATTTTTTGACATACCCGGACCTGTTGTTCCTTCATTTTTTGCTCTTTCTTTTTTGGCGAGTTTTTTACCTCTCCAGGTCTATTTTTCCTTCATTTTTTGTTCCTGCCATCTTTTTGGCCCTCTTTCTTCTCGATTTTGTCATTCTCTCCATCTTTTTTTTTTTTTTTTTTTTCAGGATTTTTTGACATACCCGGACCTGTTGTTCCTTCATTTTTTGCTCTTTCTTTTTTGGCGAGTTTTTTACCTCTCCAGGTCTATTTTTCCTTCATTTTTTGTTCCTGCCATCTTTTTGGCCCTCTTTCTTCTCGATTTTGTCATTCTCTCCATCTTTTTTTTTTTTTTTTTTTCAGGATTTTTTGACATACCCGGACCTGTTGTTCCTTCATTTTTTCTCTTTCTTTTTTGGCGAGTTTTTTACCTCTCCAGGTCTATTTTTCCTTCATTTTTTGTTCCTGCCATCTTTTTGGCCCTCTTTCTTCTCGATTTTGTCATTCTCTCCATCTTTTTTTTTTTTTTTTTTTTCAGGATTTTTTGACATACCCGGACCTGTTGTTCCTTCATTTTTTCTCTTTCTTTTTTGGCGAGTTTTTTACCTCTCCAGGTCTCTTTTTCCTTCATTTTTTGTTCCTGCCATCTTTTTGGCCCTCTTTCTTCTCGATTTTGTCATTCTCTCCATCTTTTTTTTTTTTTTTTTTTTCAGGATTTTTTGACATACCCGGACCTGTTGTTCCTTCATTTTTTGTCTTTCTTTTTTGGCGAGTTTTTTACCTCTCCAGGTCTCTTTTTCCTTCATTTTTTGTTCCTGCCATCTTTTTGGCCCTCTTTCTTCTCGATTTTGTCATTCTCTCCATCTTTTTTTTTTTTTTTTTTTTCAGGATTTTTTGACATACCCGGACCTGTTGTTCCTTCATTTTTTTCTCTTTCTTTTTTGGCGAGTTTTTTACCTCTCCAGGTCTCTTTTTCCTTCATTTTTTGTTCCTGCCATCTTTTTGGCCCTCTTTCTTCTCGATTTTGTCATTCTCTCCATCTTTTTTTTTTTTTTTTTTTCAGGATTTTTTGACATACCCGGACCTGTTGTTCCTTCATTTTTTGTCTTTCTTTTTTGGCGAGTTTTTTACCTCTCCAGGTCTCTTTTTCCTTCATTTTTTGTTCCTGCCATCTTTTTGGCCCTCTTTCTTCTCGATTTTGTCATTCTCTCCATCTTTTTTTTTTTTTTTTTTTCAGGATTTTTTGACATACCCGGACCTGTTGTTCCTTCATTTTTTCTCTTTCTTTTTTGGCGAGTTTTTTACCTCTCCAGGTCTCTTTTTCCTTCATTTTTTGTTCCTGCCATCTTTTTGGCCCTCTTTCTTCTCGATTTTGTCATTCTCTCCATCTTTTTTTTTTTTTTTTTTTCAGGATTTTTTGACATACCCGGACCTGTTGTTCCTTCATTTTTTCTCTTTCTTTTTTGGCGAGTTTTTTACCTCTCCAGGTCTATTTTTCCTTCATTTTTTGTTCCTGCCATCTTTTTGGCCCTCTTTCTTCTCGATTTTGTCATTCTCTCCATCTTTTTTTTTTTTTTTTTTTCAGGATTTTTTGACATACCCGGACCTGTTGTTCCTTCATTTTTTGTCTCTTTCTTTTTTGGCGAGTTTTTTACCTCTCCAGGTCTATTTTTCCTTCATTTTTTGTTCCTGCCATCTTTTTGGCCCTCTTTCTTCTCGATTTTGTCATTCTCTCCATCTTTTTTTTTTTTTTTTTTTTCAGGATTTTTTGACATACCCGGACCTGTTGTTCCTTCATTTTTTGCTCTTTCTTTTTTGGCGAGTTTTTTACCTCTCCAGGTCTCTTTTTCCTTCATTTTTTGTTCCTGCCATCTTTTTGGCCCTCTTTCTTCTCGATTTTGTCATTCTCTCCATCTTTTTTTTTTTTTTTTTTTCAGGATTTTTTGACATACCCGGACCTGTTGTTCCTTCATTTTTTGCTCTTTCTTTTTTGGCGAGTTTTTTACCTCTCCAGGTCTATTTTTCCTTCATTTTTTGTTCCTGCCATCTTTTTGGCCCTCTTTCTTCTCGATTTTGTCATTCTCTCCATCTTTTTTTTTTTTTTTTTTTCAGGATTTTTTGACATACCCGGACCTGTTGTTCCTTCATTTTTTTCTCTTTCTTTTTTGGCGAGTTTTTTACCTCTCCAGGTCTATTTTTCCTTCATTTTTTGTTCCTGCCATCTTTTTGGCCCTCTTTCTTCTCGATTTTGTCATTCTCTCCATCTTTTTTTTTTTTTTTTTTTCAGGATTTTTTGACATACCCGGACCTGTTGTTCCTTCATTTTTTGTCTTTCTTTTTTGGCGAGTTTTTTACCTCTCCAGGTCTCTTTTTCCTTCATTTTTTGTTCCTGCCATCTTTTTGGCCCTCTTTCTTCTCGATTTTGTCATTCTCTCCATCTTTTTTTTTTTTTTTTTTTCAGGATTTTTTGACATACCCGGACCTGTTGTTCCTTCATTTTTTGCTCTTTCTTTTTTGGCGAGTTTTTTACCTCTCCAGGTCTCTTTTTCCTTCATTTTTTGTTCCTGCCATCTTTTTGGCCCTCTTTCTTCTCGATTTTGTCATTCTCTCCATCTTTTTTTTTTTTTTTTTTTCAGGATTTTTTGACATACCCGGACCTGTTGTTCCTTCATTTTTTCTCTTTCTTTTTTGGCGAGTTTTTTACCTCTCCAGGTCTATTTTTCCTTCATTTTTTGTTCCTGCCATCTTTTTGGCCCTCTTTCTTCTCGATTTTGTCATTCTCTCCATCTTTTTTTTTTTTTTTTTTTTCAGGATTTTTTGACATACCCGGACCTGTTGTTCCTTCATTTTTTGTCTTTCTTTTTTGGCGAGTTTTTTACCTCTCCAGGTCTCTTTTTCCTTCATTTTTTGTTCCTGCCATCTTTTTGGCCCTCTTTCTTCTCGATTTTGTCATTCTCTCCATCTTTTTTTTTTTTTTTTTTTTCAGGATTTTTTGACATACCCGGACCTGTTGTTCCTTCATTTTTTCTCTTTCTTTTTTGGCGAGGTTTTTTACCTCTCCAGGTCTCTTTTTCCTTCATTTTTTGTTCCTGCCATCTTTTTGGCCCTCTTTCTTCTCGATTTTGTCATTCTCTCCATCTTTTTTTTTTTTTTTTTTTTCAGGATTTTTTGACATACCCGGACCTGTTGTTCCTTCATTTTTTCTCTTTCTTTTTTGGCGAGTTTTTTACCTCTCCAGGTCTATTTTTCCTTCATTTTTTGTTCCTGCCATCTTTTTGGCCCTCTTTCTTCTCGATTTTGTCATTCTCTCCATCTTTTTTTTTTTTTTTTTTTCAGGATTTTTTGACATACCCGGACCTGTTGTTCCTTCATTTTTTGTCTTTCTTTTTTGGCGAGTTTTTTACCTCTCCAGGTCTATTTTTCCTTCATTTTTTGTTCCTGCCATCTTTTTGGCCCTCTTTCTTCTCGATTTTGTCATTCTCTCCATCTTTTTTTTTTTTTTTTTTTCAGGATTTTTTGACATACCCGGACCTGTTGTTCCTTCATTTTTTGTCTTTCTTTTTTGGCGAGTTTTTTACCTCTCCAGGTCTATTTTTCCTTCATTTTTTGTTCCTGCCATCTTTTTGGCCCTCTTTCTTCTCGATTTTGTCATTCTCTCCATCTTTTTTTTTTTTTTTTTTTCAGGATTTTTTGACATACCCGGACCTGTTGTTCCTTCATTTTTGTCTTTCTTTTTTGGCGAGTTTTTTACCTCTCCAGGTCTCTTTTTCCTTCATTTTTTGTTCCTGCCATCTTTTTGGCCCTCTTTCTTCTCGATTTTGTCATTCTCTCCATCTTTTTTTTTTTTTTTTTTCAGGATTTTTTGACATACCCGGACCTGTTGTTCCTTCATTTTTTTCTCTTTCTTTTTTGGCGAGTTTTTTACCTCTCCAGGTCTCTTTTTCCTTCATTTTTTGTTCCTGCCATCTTTTTGGCCCTCTTTCTTCTCGATTTTGTCATTCTCTCCATCTTTTTTTTTTTTTTTTTTTCAGGATTTTTTGACATACCCGGACCTGTTGTTCCTTCATTTTTTCTCTTTCTTTTTTGGCGAGTTTTTTACCTCTCCAGGTCTATTTTTCCTTCATTTTTTGTTCCTGCCATCTTTTTGGCCCTCTTTCTTCTCGATTTTGTCATTCTCTCCATCTTTTTTTTTTTTTTTTTTTTCAGGATTTTTTGACATACCCGGACCTGTTGTTCCTTCATTTTTTGCTCTTTCTTTTTTGGCGAGTTTTTTTACCTCTCCAGGTCTATTTTTCCTTCATTTTTTGTTCCTGCCATCTTTTTGGCCCTCTTTCTTCTCGATTTTGTCATTCTCTCCATCTTTTTTTTTTTTTTTTTTTCAGGATTTTTTGACATACCCGGACCTGTTGTTCCTTCATTTTTTCGTCTTTCTTTTTTGGCGAGTTTTTTACCTCTCCAGGTCTATTTTTCCTTCATTTTTTGTTCCTGCCATCTTTTTGGCCCTCTTTCTTCTCGATTTTGTCATTCTCTCCATCTTTTTTTTTTTTTTTTTTTCAGGATTTTTTGACATACCCGGACCTGTTGTTCCTTCATTTTTTCTCTTTCTTTTTTGGCGAGTTTTTTACCTCTCCAGGTCTATTTTTCCTTCATTTTTTGTTCCTGCCATCTTTTTGGCCCTCTTTCTTCTCGATTTTGTCATTCTCTCCATCTTTTTTTTTTTTTTTTTTTCAGGATTTTTTTGACATACCCGGACCTGTTGTTCCTTCATTTTTTCTCTTTCTTTTTTGGCGAGTTTTTTACCTCTCCAGGTCTATTTTTCCTTCATTTTTTGTTCCTGCCATCTTTTTGGCCCTCTTTCTTCTCGATTTTGTCATTCTCTCCATCTTTTTTTTTTTTTTTTTTTCAGGATTTTTTGACATACCCGGACCTGTTGTTCCTTCATTTTTTGTCTTTCTTTTTTGGCGAGTTTTTTACCTCTCCAGGTCTATTTTTCCTTCATTTTTTGTTCCTGCCATCTTTTTGGCCCTCTTCTTCTCGATTTTGTCATTCTCTCCATCTTTTTTTTTTTTTTTTTTTCAGGATTTTTTGACATACCCGGACCTGTTGTTCCTTCATTTTTTCTCTTTCTTTTTTGGCGAGTTTTTTACCTCTCCAGGTCTATTTTTCCTTCATTTTTTGTTCCTGCCATCTTTTTGGCCCTCTTTCTTCTCGATTTTGTCATTCTCTCCATCTTTTTTTTTTTTTTTTTTTCAGGATTTTTTGACATACCCGGACCTGTTGTTCCTTCATTTTTTCTCTTTCTTTTTTGGCGAGTTTTTTACCTCTCCAGGTCTCTTTTTCCTTCATTTTTTGTTCCTGCCATCTTTTTGGCCCTCTTTCTTCTCGATTTTGTCATTCTCTCCATCTTTTTTTTTTTTTTTTTTTTCAGGATTTTTTGACATACCCGGACCTGTTGTTCCTTCATTTTTTGCTCTTTCTTTTTTGGCGAGTTTTTTACCTCTCCAGGTCTATTTTTCCTTCATTTTTTGTTCCTGCCATCTTTTTGGCCCTCTTTCTTCTCGATTTTGTCATTCTCTCCATCTTTTTTTTTTTTTTTTTTTTTCAGGATTTTTTGACATACCCGGACCTGTTGTTCCTTCATTTTTTCTCTTTCTTTTTTGGCGAGTTTTTTTACCTCTCCAGGTCTATTTTTCCTTCATTTTTTGTTCCTGCCATCTTTTTGGCCCTCTTTCCTTCTCGATTTTGTCATTCTCTCCATCTTTTTTTTTTTTTTTTTTTCAGGATTTTTTGACATACCCGGACCTGTTGTTCCTTCATTTTTTCTCTTTCTTTTTTGGCGAGTTTTTTACCTCTCCAGGTCTATTTTTCCTTCATTTTTTTGTTCCTGCCATCTTTTTGGCCCTCTTTCTTCTCGATTTTGTCATTCTCTCCATCTTTTTTTTTTTTTTTTTTTTTCAGGATTTTTTGACATACCCGGACCTGTTGTTCCTTCATTTTTTGCTCTTTCTTTTTTGGCGAGTTTTTTACCTCTCCAGGTCTATTTTTCCTTCATTTTTTGTTCCTGCCATCTTTTTGGCCCTCTTTCTTCTCGATTTTGTCATTCTCTCCATCTTTTTTTTTTTTTTTTTTTCAGGATTTTTTGACATACCCGGACTGTTGTTCCTTCATTTTTTCTCTTTCTTTTTTGGCGAGTTTTTTACCTCTCCAGGTCTCTTTTTCCTTCATTTTTTGTTCCTGCCATCTTTTTGGCCCTCTTTCTTCTCGATTTTGTCATTCTCTCCATCTTTTTTTTTTTTTTTTTTTTTCAGGATTTTTTGACATACCCGGACCTGTTGTTCCTTCATTTTTTGTCTTTCTTTTTTGGCGAGTTTTTTACCTCTCCAGGTCTATTTTTCCTTCATTTTTTGTTCCTGCCATCTTTTTGGCCCTCTTTCTTCTCGATTTTGTCATTCTCTCCATCTTTTTTTTTTTTTTTTTTTCAGGATTTTTTGACATACCCGGACCTGTTGTTCCTTCATTTTTTGTCTTTCTTTTTTGGCGAGTTTTTTACCTCTCCAGGTCTATTTTTCCTTCATTTTTTGTTCCTGCCATCTTTTTGGCCCTCTTTCTTCTCGATTTTGTCATTCTCTCCATCTTTTTTTTTTTTTTTTTTTTCAGGAATTTTTTGACATACCCGGACCTGTTGTTCCTTCATTTTTTGTCTTTCTTTTTTGGCGAGTTTTTTACCTCTCCAGGTCTATTTTTCCTTCATTTTTTGTTCCTGCCATCTTTTTGGCCCTCTTTCTTCTCGATTTTGTCATTCTCTCCATCTTTTTTTTTTTTTTTTTTTTTTCAGGATTTTTTTGACATACCCGGACCTGTTGTTCCTTCATTTTTTCTCTTTCTTTTTTGGCGAGTTTTTTACCTCTCCAGGTCTATTTTTCCTTCATTTTTTGTTCCTGCCATCTTTTTGGCCCTCTTTCTTCTCGATTTTGTCATTCTCTCCATCTTTTTTTTTTTTTTTTTTTCAGGATTTTTTGACATACCCGGACCTGTTGTTCCTTCATTTTTTGTCTTTCTTTTGGCGAGTTTTTGACCCTCTCCAGGTCTCTTTTTTCCTTCATTTTTTGTTCCTGCCATCTTTTTGGCCCTCTTTCTTCTCGATTTTGTCATTCTCTCCATCTTTTTTTTTTTTTTTTTTTCAGGATTTTTTGACATACCCGGACCTGTTGTTCCTTCATTTTTTTCTTTCTTTTTTGGCGAGTTTTTTACCTCTCCAGGTCTATTTTTCCTTCATTTTTTTGTTCCTGCCCATCTTTTTGGCCCTCTTTCTTCTCGATTTTGTCATTCTCTCCATCTTTTTTTTTTTTTTTTTTTCAGGATTTTTTGACATACCCGGACCTGTTGTTCCTTCATTTTTTCTCTTTCTTTTTTGGCGAGTTTTTTACCTCTCCAGGTCTCTTTTTCCTTCATTTTTTGTTCCTGCCATCTTTTTGGCCCTCTTTCTTCTCGATTTTGTCATTCTCTCCATCTTTTTTTTTTTTTTTTTTTTCAGGATTTTTTGACATACCCGGACCTGTTGTTCCTTCATTTTTTCTCTTTCTTTTTTGGCGAGTTTTTTACCTCTCCAGGTCTATTTTTCCTTCATTTTTTGTTCCTCTGCCATCTTTTTGGCCCTCTTTCTTCTCGATTTTGTCATTCTCTCCATCTTTTTTTTTTTTTTTTTTTCAGGATATTTTGACATACCCGGACCTGTTGTTTCCTTCATTTTTTGTCGTTCTTTTTTGGGCGAGTTTTTGACCTCTCCAGGTCTCTTTTTTCCTTCATTTTTTGTTCCTGCCATCTTTTTGGCCCTCTTTCTTCTCGATTTTGTCATTCTCTCCATCTTTTTTTTTTTTTTTTTTTCAGGATTTTTTGACATACCCGGGACCTGTTGTTCCTTCATTTTTGTCTCTTTCTTTTTTGGCGAGTTTTTTACCTCTCCAGGTCTCTTTTTCCTTCATTTTTTGTTCCTGCCATCTTTTTGGCCCTCTTTCTTCTCGATTTTGTCATTCTCTCCATCTTTTTTTTTTTTTTTTTTTCAGGATTTTTTGACATACCCGGACCTGTTGTTCCTTCATTTTTTCTCTTCTTTTTTGGCGAGTTTTTTTACTCTCCAGGTCTATTTTTCCTTCATTTTTTTGTTCCTGCCATCTTTTTGGCCCTGCTTTCTTCTCGATTTTGTCATTCTCTCCATCTTTTTTTTTTTTTTTTTTTTTTTTCAGGATTTTTTGACATACCCGGACCTTGTTGTTCCTTCATTTTTGCTCGTTCTTTTTTTGGCGAGTTTTTGACCTCTCCAGGTCTATTTTTCCTTCATTTTTTGTTCCTGCCATTCTTTTTGGCCCTCTTTCTTCTCGATTTTGTCATTCTCTCCATCTTTTTTTTTTTTTTTTTTTTCAGGATTTTTTGACATACCCGGACCTGTTGTTCCTTCATTTTTTGTCTTCTCTTTTTTTGGCGAGTTTTTGACCTCTCCAGGTCTCTTTTTCCTTCATTTTTTGTTCCTGCCATCTTTTTGGCCCTCTTTCTTCTCGATTTTGTCATTCTCTCCATCTTTTTTTTTTTTTTTTTTCAGGATTTTTTGACATACCCGGACCTGTTGTTCCTTCATTTTTTCTCTTTCTTTTTTGGCGAGTTTTTTTACCTCTCCAAGTCTATTTTTCCTTCATTTTTGTTCCTGGCCATCTTTTTGGCCCTCTTTCTTCTCGATTTTGTCATTCTCTACCATCTTTTTTTTTTTTTTTTCAGGATTTTTTGACATACCCGGACCTGTTGTTCCTTCATTTTTTTCTCTTTCTTTTTGGCGAAGTTTTTTGAGCCTCTCCAGGTCTATTTTTTCCTTCATTTTTTTGTTCCTGCCATCTTTTTTGGCCCCTCTTTCTTCCTTCGAGGTTGTCCAGTCTCTCCATCTTTTTTTTTTTTTTTTTTCAGGATTTTTGACATACCCGGACCTGTTGTTCCTTCATTTTTTCTCTCTTTCTTTTTTGGCGAGTTTTTACCTCTCCAGGTCTATTTTTCCTTGCATTTTTGTTCGCCTGCCATCTTTTTGGCCCTCTGTTCTTCTCCGATTTTTGTCATTCTCTCCATCTTTTTTTTTTTTTTTTTTTTCAGGATTTTTTGACATACCCGGACCTGTTGTTCCTTCATTTTTTCTCTTTCTTTTTTGGCGAGTTTTTTACCTCTCCAGGTCTATTTTTCCTTCATTTTTTGTTCCTGCCATCTTTTTGGCCCTCTTTCTTCTCGATTTTGTCATTCTCTCCATCTTTTTTTTTTTTTTTTTTTCAGGATTTTTTGACATACCCGGACCTGTTGTTCCTTCATTTTTTCTCTTTTTTTTTGGCGAGTTTTTTACCTCTCCAGGTCTTTTTCCTTCATTTTTTGTTCCTGCCATCTTTTTGGCCCTCTTTCTTCTCGATTTTGTCATTCTCTCCATCTTTTTTTTTTTTTTTTTTTCAGGATTTTTTGACATACCCGGACCTGTTGTTCCTTCATTTTTTCTCTTTCTTTTTTGGCGAGGTTTTTTACCTCTCCAGGTCTATTTTTCCTTCATTTTTTGTTCCTGCCATCTTTTTGGCCCTCTTTCTTCTCGATTTTGTCATTCTCTCCATCTTTTTTTTTTTTTTTTTTTCAGGATTTTTTGACATACCCGGACCTGTTGTTCCTTCATTTTTTGTCTTTCTTTTTTGGCGAGTTTTTTACCTCTCCAGGTCTCTTTTTCCTTCATTTTTTGTTCCTGCCATCTTTTTGGCCCTCTTTCTTCTCGATTTTGTCATTCTCTCCATCTTTTTTTTTTTTTTTTTTTCAGGATTTTTTGACATACCCGGACCTGTTGTTCCTTCATTTTTTCTCTTTCTTTTTTGGCGAGTTTTTTACCTCTCCAGGTCTTTTTCCTTCATTTTTTGTTCCTGCCATCTTTTTGGCCCTCTTTCTTCTCGATTTTGTCATTCTCTCCATCTTTTTTTTTTTTTTTTTTTCAGGATTTTTTGACATACCCGGACCTGTTGTTCCTTCATTTTTTTCTTTCTTTTTTGGCGAGTTTTTTACCTCTCCAGGTCTTTTCCTTCATTTTTTGTTCCTGCCATCTTTTTGGCCCTCTTTCTTCTCGATTTTGTCATTCTCTCCATCTTTTTTTTTTTTTTTTTTTCAGGATTTTTTGACATACCCGGACCTGTTGTTCCTTCATTTTTTTCTCTTTCTTTTTTGGCGAGTTTTTTACCTCTCCAGGTCTATTTTTCCTTCATTTTTGTTCCTGCCATCTTTTTGGCCCTCTTTCTTCTCGATTTTGTCATTCTCTCCATCTTTTTTTTTTTTTTTTTTTCAGGATTTTTTGACATACCCGGACCTGTTGTTCCTTCATTTTTTGTCTTTCTTTTTTGGCGAGTTTTTTACCTCTCCAGGTCTTTTTCCTTCATTTTTTGTTCCTGCCATCTTTTTGGCCCTCTTTCTCTTCTCGATTTTGTCATTCTCTCCATCTTTTTTTTGTTTTTTTTTTTTTCATGGATTTTTTGACATACACCGGACACTGTTGTTACCTTCATTTTTTCTCTTTCTTTTTTGGCGAGTTTTTTTACCTCTTCCAGGTCTCTATTTTCCTTCATTTTTTGTTCCTGCCATCTTTTTGGCCCTCCTTCTCTTGTCATTCTCTCCATCTTTTTTTTTTTTTTTTTTTCAGGATTTTTTGACATACCCGGACCTGTTGTTCCTTCATTTTTTCTTTCTTTTTTGGCGAGTTTTTTACCTCTCCAGGTCTATTTTTCCTTCATTTTTTGTTCCTGCCATCTTTTTGGCCCTCTTTCTTCTCGATTTTGTCATTCTCTCCATCTTTTTTTTTTTTTTTTTTCAGGATTTTTTGACATACCCGGACCTGTTGTTCCTTCATTTTTTCTCTTTCTTTTTTGGCGAGTTTTTTACCTCTCCAGGTCTATTTTTCCTTCATTTTTTGTTCCTGCCATCTTTTTGGCCCTCTTTCTTCTCGATTTTGTCATTCTCTCCATCTTTTTTTTTTTTTTTTTTCAGGATTTTTTGACATACCCGGACCTGTTGTTCCTTCTATTTTTTCTCTTTCTTTTTTGGCGAGTTTTTTACCTCTCCAGGTCTTTTTTCCTTCATTTTTTGTTCCTGCCATCTTTTTGGCCCTCTTTCTTCTCGATTTTGTCATTCTCTCCATCTTTTTTTTTTTTTTTTTTCAGGATTTTTTGACATACCCGGACCTGTTGTTCCTTCATTTTTTCTCTTTCTTTTTTGGCGAGTTTTTTACCTCTCCAGGTCTTTTTCCTTCATTTTTTGTTCCTGCCATCTTTTTGGCCCTCTTTCTTCTCGATTTTGTCATTCTCTCCATCTTTTTTTTTTTTTTTTTTTCAGGATTTTTTGACATACCCGGACCTGTTGTTCCTTCATTTTTTCTCTTTTTTTTGGCGAGTTTTTACCTCTCCAGGTCTATTTTTCCTTCATTTTTTGTTCCTGCCATCTTTTTGGCCCTCTTTCTTCTCGATTTTGTCATTCTCTCCATTTTTTTTTTTTTTTTTTTCAGGATTTTTTGACATACCCGGACCTGTTGTTCCTTCATTTTTTGTCTTTCTTTTTTGGCGAGTTTTTTACCTCTCCAGGTATTTTTCCTTCATTTTTTGTTCCTGCCATCTTTTTGGCCCTCTTTCTTCTCGATTTTGTCATTCTCTCCATCTTTTTTTTTTTTTTTTTTCAGGATTTTTTGACATACCCGGACCTGTTGTTCCTTCATTTTTTGTCTTTCTTTTTTGGCGAGTTTTTTACCTCTCCAGGTCTATTTTTCCTTCATTTTTTGTTCCTGCCATCTTTTTGGCCCTCTTTCTTCTCGATTTTGTCATTCTCTCCATCTTTTTTTTTTTTTTTTTTTCAGGATTTTTTGACATACCCGGACCTGTTGTTCCTTCATTTTTTCTCTTTTTTTTGGCGAGTTTTTTACCTCTCCAGGTCTCTTTTTCCTTCATTTTTTGTTCCTGCCATCTTTTTGGCCCTCTTTCTTCTCGATTTTGTCATTCTCTCCATCTTTTTTTTTTTTTTTTTTCAGGATTTTTTGACATACCCGGACCTGTTGTTCCTTCATTTTTTCTCTTTCTTTTTTGGCGAGTTTTTTACCTCTCCAGGTCTTTTTCCTTCATTTTTTGTTCCTGCCATCTTTTTGGCCCTCTTTCTTCTCGATTTTGTCATTCTCTCCATCTTTTTTTTTTTTTTTTTTTCAGGATTTTTTGACATACCCGGACCTGTTGTTCCTTCATTTTTTCTCTTTCTTTTTTGGCGAGTTTTTTAGCTCTCCAGGTCTATTTTTCCTTCATTTTTTGTTCCTGCCATCTTTTTGGCCCTCTTTCTTCTCGATTTTGTCATTCTCTCCATCTTTTTTTTTTTTTTTTTTCAGGATTTTTTGACATACCCGGACCTGTTGTTCCTTCATTTTTTCTCTTTCTTTTTTGGCGAGTTTTTTACCTCTCCAGGTCTATTTTTCCTTCATTTTTTGTTCCTGCCATCTTTTTGGCCCTCTTTCTTCTCGATTTTGTCATTCTCTCCATCTTTTTTTTTTTTTTTTTTTCAGGATTTTTTGACATACCCGGACCTGTTGTTCCTTCATTTTTTCTCTTTCTTTTTTGGCGAGTTTTTTACCTCTCCAGGTCTATTTTTCCTTCATTTTTTGTTCCTGCCATCTTTTTGGCCCTCTTTCTTCTCGATTTTGTCATTCTCTCCATCTTTTTTTTTTTTTTTTTTTCAGGATTTTTTGACATACCCGGACCTGTTGTTCCTTCATTTTTTCTCTTTCTTTTTTGGCGAGTTTTTTACCTCTCCAGGTCTTTTTCCTTCATTTTTTGTTCCTGCCATCTTTTTGGCCCTCTTTCTTCTCGATTTTGTCATTCTCTCCATCTTTTTTTTTTTTTTTTTTCAGGATTTTTTGACATACCCGGACCTGTTGTTCCTTCATTTTTTCTCTTTCTTTTTTGGCGAGTTTTTTACCTCTCCAGGTCTATTTTTCCTTCATTTTTTGTTCCTGCCATCTTTTTGGCCCTCTTTCTTCTCGATTTTGTCATTCTCTCCATCTTTTTTTTTTTTTTTTTTCAGGATTTTTTGACATACCCGGACCTGTTGTTCCTTCATTTTTTCTCTTTCTTTTTTGGCGAGTTTTTTACCTCTCCAGGTCTCTTTTTCCTTCATTTTTTGTTCCTGCCATCTTTTTGGCCCTCTTTCTTCTCGATTTTGTCATTCTCTCCATCTTTTTTTTTTTTTTTTTTTCAGGATTTTTTGACATACCCGGACCTGTTGTTCCTTCATTTTTTTCTTTCTTTTTTGGCGAGTTTTTTACCTCTCCAGGTCTATTTTTCCTTCATTTTTTGTTCCTGCCATCTTTTTGGCCCTCTTTCTTGTCATTCTCTCCATCTTTTTTTTTTTTTTTTTTTTCAGGATTTTTTGACATACCCGGACCTGTTGTTCCTTCATTTTTTCTCTTTCTTTTTTGGCGAGTTTTTTACCTCTCCAGGTCTCTTTTCCTTCATTTTTTGTTCCTGCCATCTTTTTGGCCCTCTTTTTCTCTCCATCTTTTTTTTTTTTTTTTTTTTCAGGATTTTTTGACATACCCGGACCTGTTGTTCCTTCATTTTTTCTCTTCTTTTTTGGCGAGTTTTTTACCTCTCCAGGTCTTTTTCCTTCATTTTTTGTTCCTGCCATCTTTTTGGCCCTCTTTCTTCTCGATTTTGTCATTCTCTCCATCTTTTTTTTTTTTTTTTTTCAGGATTTTTTGACATACCCGGACCTGTTGTTCCTTCATTTTTTCTCTTTCTTTTTTGGCGAGTTTTTTACCTCTCCAGGTCTATTTTTCCTTCATTTTTTGTTCCTGCCATCTTTTTGGCCCTCTTTCTTCTCGATTTTGTCATTCTCTCCATCTTTTTTTTTTTTTTTTTTTCAGGATTTTTTGACATACCCGGACCTGTTGTTCCTTCATTTTTTCTTCTTTTTTGGCGAGTTTTTTACCTCTCCAGGTCTATTTTTCCTTCATTTTTTGTTCCTGCCATCTTTTTGGCCCTCTTTCTTCTCGATTTTGTCATTCTCTCCATCTTTTTTTTTTTTTTTTTCAGGATTTTTTGACATACCCGGACCTGTTGTTTCCTTCATTTTTGCTCTTTCTTTTTTGGCGAGTTTTTTACCTCTCCAGGTCTCTTTTTCCTTCATTTTTTGTTCCTGCCATCTTTTTGCCCTCTTTCTTCTCGATTTGTCATTCTCTTCCATCTTTTTTTTTTTTTTTTTTTTCAGGATTTTTTGACATACCCGGGGAACCTGTTGTTTCCTTCATTTTTTCTCTTTCTTTTTTGGCCGAGTTTTTACCTCTCCAGGTCGTCTTTTTCCTTCATTTTTTTGTTCCTGCCATCTTTTTGGCCCTCTTTCTTCTCGATTTTGGTCATTCTCCTCCATCTTTTTTTTTTTTTTTTTTTCAGGATTTTTTGACATACCCGGACCTGTTGTTCCTCTCATTTTTTCTCTTTCTTTTTTGGCGAGTTTTTTACCTCTCCAGGTCTCTTTTTCCTTCATTTTTTGTTCTGCCATCTTTTTGGCCCTCTTTCTTCTCGATTTTGTCATTCTCTCCATCTTTTTTTTTTTTTTTTTCAGGATTTTTTGACATACCCGGACCTGTTGTTCCTTCATTTTTTTCTCTTTCTTTTTTGGCGAGTTTTTGACCTCTCCAGGTCTATTTTTCCTTCATTTTTTGTTCCTGCCATCTTTTTGGCCCTCTTTCTTCTCGATTTTGTCATTCTCTCCATCTTTTTTTTTTTTTTTTTTTTCAGGATTTTTTTGACATACCCGGACCTGTTGTTCCTTCATTTTTTGTCTTTCTTTTTTGGCGAGTTTTTGACCTCTCCAGGTCTCTTTTTCCTTCATTTTTTGTTCCTGCCATCTTTTTGGCCCTCTTTCTTCTCGATTTTGTCATTCTCTCCATCTTTTTTTTTTTTTTTTTTTCAGGATTTTTTGACATACCCGGACCTGTTGTTCCTTCATTTTTTTCTCTTTCTTTTTTGGCGAGTTTTTTGACCTCTCCAGGTCTATTTTTCCTTCATTTTTTGTTCCTGCCATCTTTTTGGCCCTCTTTCTTCTCGATTTTGTCATTCTCTCCATCTTTTTTTTTTTTTTTTTTTTCAGGATTTTTTGACATACCCGGACCTGTTGTTCCTTCATTTTTTCTCTTTCTTTTTTGGCGAGTTTTTTACCTCTCCAGGTCTATTTTTCCTTCATTTTTGTTCCTGCCATCTTTTTGGCCCTCTTTCTTCTCGATTTTGTCATTCTCTCCATCTTTTTTTTTTTTTTTTTTTTCAGGATTTTTTGACATACCCGGACCTGTTGTTCCTTCATTTTTTGCTCTTTCTTTTTTGGCGAGTTTTTTACCTCTCCAGGTCTATTTTTCCTTCATTTTTTGTTCCTGCCATCTTTTTGGCCCTCTTTCTTCTCGATTTTGTCATTCTCTCCATCTTTTTTTTTTTTTTTTTTCAGGATTTTTTGACATACCCGGACCTGTTGTTCCTTCATTTTTTCTCTTTCTTTTTTGGCGAGTTTTTTACCTCTCCAGGTCTCTTTTTTCCTTCATTTTTTGTTCCTGCCATCTTTTTGGCCCTCTTTCTTCTCGATTTTGTCATTCTCTCCATCTTTTTTTTTTTTTTTTTTCAGGATTTTTTGACATACCCGGACCTGTTGTTCCTTCATTTTTTCTCTTTCTTTTTTGGCGAGTTTTTTACCTCTCCAGGTCTATTTTTCCTTCATTTTTTGTTCCTGCCATCTTTTTGGCCCTCTTTCTTCTCGATTTTGTCATTCTCCTCCATCTTTTTTTTTTTTTTTTTTTTCAGGATTTTTTGACATACCCGGACCTGTTGTTCCTTCATTTTTTCTCTTTCTTTTTTGGCGAGTTTTTTACCTCTCCAGGTCTATTTTTCCTTCATTTTTTGTTCCTGCCATCTTTTTGGCCCTCTTTCTTCTCGATTTTGTCATTCTCTCCATCTTTTTTTTTTTTTTTTTTTCAGGATTTTTTGACATACCCGGACCTGTTGTTCCTTCATTTTTTGTCTTTTTTTTTTGGCGAGTTTTTTACCTCTCCAGGTCTCTTTTTCCTTCATTTTTTGTTCCTGCCATCTTTTTGGCCCTCTTTCTTCTCGATTTTGTCATTCTCTCCATCTTTTTTTTTTTTTTTTTTTTCAGGATTTTTTGACATACCCGGACCTGTTGTTCCTTCATTTTTTGTCTTTTTTTTTTGGCGAGTTTTTTACCTCTCCAGGTCTCTTTTTCCTTCATTTTTTGTTCCTGCCATCTTTTTGGCCCTCTTTCTTCTCGATTTTGTCATTCTCTCCATCTTTTTTTTTTTTTTTTTTTCAGGATTTTTTGACATACCCGGACCTGTTGTTCCTTCATTTTTTCTCTTTCTTTTTTGGCGAGTTTTTTACCTCTCCAGGTCTCTTTTTCCTTCATTTTTTGTTCCCTGCCATCTTTTTGGCCCTCTTTCTTCTCGATTTTGTCATTCTCTCCATCTTTTTTTTTTTTTTTTTTTCAGGATTTTTTGACATACCCGGACCTGTTGTTCCTTCATTTTTTGTCTTTCTTTTTTGGCGAGTTTTTTACCTCTCCAGGTCTCTTTTTCCTTCATTTTTTGTTCCTGCCATCTTTTTGGCCCTCTTTCTTCTCGATTTTGTCATTCTCTCCATCTTTTTTTTTTTTTTTTTTTTCAGGATTTTTTGACATACCCGGACCTGTTGTTCCTTCATTTTTTGCTCTTTCTTTTTTGGCGAGGTTTTTTACCTCTCCAGGTCTCTTTTTCCTTCATTTTTTGTTCCTGCCATCTTTTTGGCCCTCTTTCTTCTCGATTTTGTCATTCTCTCCATCTTTTTTTTTTTTTTTTTTTCAGGATTTTTTGACATACCCGGACCTGTTGTTCCTTCATTTTTTGTCTTTCTTTTTTGGCGAGTTTTTTACCTCTCCAGGTCTCTTTTTCCTTCATTTTTTGTTCCTGCCATCTTTTTGGCCCTCTTTCTTCTCGATTTTGTCATTCTCTCCATCTTTTTTTTTTTTTTTTTTTCAGGATTTTTTGACATACCCGGACCTGTTGTTCCTTCATTTTTTGCTCTTTCTTTTTTGGCGAGTTTTTTACCTCTCCAGGTCTCTTTTTCCTTCATTTTTTGTTCCTGCCATCTTTTTGGCCCTCTTTCTTCTCGATTTTGTCATTCTCTCCATCTTTTTTTTTTTTTTTTTTTCAGGATTTTTTGACATACCCGGACCTGTTGTTCCTTCATTTTTTCTCTTTCTTTTTTGGCGAGTTTTTTACCTCTCCAGGTCTATTTTTCCTTCATTTTTTGTTCCTGCCATCTTTTTGGCCCTCTTTCTTCTCGATTTTGTCATTCTCTCCATCTTTTTTTTATTTTTTATTTCAGGATTTTTTGACATACCCGGACCTGTTGTTCCTTCATTTTTTCTCTTTCTTTTTTGGCGAGTTTTTTACCTCTCCAGGTCTATTTTTCCTTCATTTTTTGTTCCTGCCATCTTTTTGGCCCTCTTTCTTCTCGATTTTGTCATTCTCTCCATCTTTTTTTTTTTTTTTTTTTCAGGATTTTTTGACATACCCGGACCTGTTGTTCCTTCATTTTTTGTCTTTCTTTTTTGGCGAGTTTTTGACCTCTCCAGGTCTATTTTTCCTTCATTTTTTGTTCCTGCCATCTTTTTGGCCCTCTTTCTTCTCGATTTTGTCATTCTCTCCATCTTTTTTTTTTTTTTTTTTTTCAGGATTTTTTGACATACCCGGACCTGTTGTTCCTTCATTTTTTCTCTTTCTTTTTTGGCGAGTTTTTTACCTCTCCAGGTCTATTTTTCCTTCATTTTTTGTTCCTGCCATCTTTTTGGCCCTCTTTCTTCTCGATTTTGTCATTCTCTCCATCTTTTTTTTTTTTTTTTTTTCAGGATTTTTTGACATACCCGGACCTGTTGTTCCTTCATTTTTTGTCTTTCTTTTTTGGCGAGTTTTTTACCTCTCCAGGTCTATTTTTCCTTCATTTTTTGTTCCTGCCATCTTTTTGGCCCTCTTTCTTCTCGATTTTGTCATTCTCTCCATCTTTTTTTTTTTTTTTTTTTTCAGGATTTTTTGACATACCCGGACCTGTTGTTCCTTCATTTTTTCTCTTTCTTTTTTGGCGAGTTTTTTACCTCTCCAGGTCTATTTTTCCTTCATTTTTTGTTCCTGCCATCTTTTTGGCCCTCTTTCTTCTCGATTTTGTCATTCTCTCCATCTTTTTTTTTTTTTTTTTTTCAGGATTTTTTGACATACCCGGACCTGTTGTTCCTTCATTTTTTGTCTTTCTTTTTTGGCGAGTTTTTTACCTCTCCAGGTCTATTTTTCCTTCATTTTTTGTTCCTGCCATCTTTTTGGCCCTCTTTCTTCTCGATTTTGTCATTCTCTCCATCTTTTTTTTTTTTTTTTTTTCAGGATTTTTTGACATACCCGGACCTGTTGTTCCTTCATTTTTTCTCTTTCTTTTTTGGCGAGTTTTTGACCTCTCCAGGTCTATTTTTCCTTCATTTTTTGTTCCTGCCATCTTTTTGGCCCTCTTTCTTCTCGATTTTGTCATTCTCTCCATCTTTTTTTTTTTTTTTATTTCAGGATTTTTTGACATACCCGGACCTGTTGTTCCTTCATTTTTTCTCTTTCTTTTTTGGCGAGTTTTTTACCTCTCCAGGTCTATTTTTCCTTCATTTTTTGTTCCTGCCATCTTTTTGGCCCTCTTTCTTCTCGATTTTGTCATTCTCTCCATCTTTTTTTTTTTTTTTTTTTCAGGATTTTTTGACATACCCGGACCTGTTGTTCCTTCATTTTTTGTCTTTCTTTTTTGGCGAGTTTTTTACCTCTCCAGGTCTCTTTTTCCTTCATTTTTTGTTCCTGCCATCTTTTTGGCCCTCTTTCTTCTCGATTTTGTCATTCTCTCCATCTTTTTTTTTTTTTTTTTTTCAGGATTTTTTGACATACCCGGACCTGTTGTTCCTTCATTTTTTGTCTTTCTTTTTTGGCGAGTTTTTGACCTCTCCAGGTCTCTTTTTCCTTCATTTTTTGTTCCTGCCATCTTTTTGGCCCTCTTTCTTCTCGATTTTGTCATTCTCTCCATCTTTTTTTTTTTTTTTTTTTTCAGGATTTTTTGACATACCCGGACCTGTTGTTCCTTCATTTTTTCTCTTTCTTTTTTGGCGAGTTTTTGACCTCTCCAGGTCTATTTTTCCTTCATTTTTTGTTCCTGCCATCTTTTTGGCCCTCTTTCTTCTCGATTTTGTCATTCTCTCCATCTTTTTTTTTTTTTTTTTTTCAGGATTTTTTGACATACCCGGACCTGTTGTTCCTTCATTTTTTGTCTTTCTTTTTTGGCGAGTTTTTTACCTCTCCAGGTCTATTTTTCCTTCATTTTTTGTTCCTGCCATCTTTTTGGCCCTCTTTCTTCTCGATTTTGTCATTCTCTCCATCTTTTTTTTTTTTTTTTTTTCAGGATTTTTTGACATACCCGGACCTGTTGTTCCTTCATTTTTTCTCTTTCTTTTTTGGCGAGTTTTTTACCTCTCCAGGTCTATTTTTCCTTCATTTTTTGTTCCTGCCATCTTTTTGGCCCTCTTTCTTCTCGATTTTGTCATTCTCTCCATCTTTTTTTTTTTTTTTTTTTCAGGATTTTTTGACATACCCGGACCTGTTGTTCCTTCATTTTTTCTCTTTCTTTTTTGGCGAGTTTTTTACCTCTCCAGGTCTATTTTTCCTTCATTTTTTGTTCCTGCCATCTTTTTGGCCCTCTTTCTTCTCGATTTTGTCATTCTCTCCATCTTTTTTTTTTTTTTTTTTTCAGGATTTTTTGACATACCCGGACCTGTTGTTCCTTCATTTTTTCTCTTTCTTTTTTGGCGAGTTTTTTACCTCTCCAGGTCTATTTTTCCTTCATTTTTTGTTCCTGCCATCTTTTTGGCCCTCTTTCTTCTCGATTTTGTCATTCTCTCCATCTTTTTTTTTTTTTTTTTTTCAGGATTTTTTGACATACCCGGACCTGTTGTTCCTTCATTTTTTGTCTTTCTTTTTTGGCGAGTTTTTTACCTCTCCAGGTCTATTTTTCCTTCATTTTTTGTTCCTGCCATCTTTTTGGCCCTCTTTCTTCTCGATTTTGTCATTCTCTCCATCTTTTTTTTTTTTTTTTTTTCAGGATTTTTTGACATACCCGGACCTGTTGTTCCTTCATTTTTTCTCTTTCTTTTTTGGCGAGTTTTTTACCTCTCCAGGTCTATTTTTCCTTCATTTTTTGTTCCTGCCATCTTTTTGGCCCTCTTTCTTCTCGATTTTGTCATTCTCTCCATCTTTTTTTTTTTTTTTTTTTTCAGGATTTTTTGACATACCCGGACCTGTTGTTCCTTCATTTTTTCTCTTTCTTTTTTGGCGAGTTTTTTACCTCTCCAGGTCTATTTTTCCTTCATTTTTTGTTCCTGCCATCTTTTTGGCCCTCTTTCTTCTCGATTTTGTCATTCTCTCCATCTTTTTTTTTTTTTTTTTTTCAGGATTTTTTGACATACCCGGACCTGTTGTTCCTTCATTTTTTGCTCTTTCTTTTTTGGCGAGTTTTTTACCTCTCCAGGTCTATTTTTCCTTCATTTTTTGTTCCTGCCATCTTTTTGGCCCTCTTTCTTCTCGATTTTGTCATTCTCTCCATCTTTTTTTTTTTTTTTTTTTCAGGATTTTTTGACATACCCGGACCTGTTGTTCCTTCATTTTTTCTCTTTCTTTTTTGGCGAGTTTTTGACCTCTCCAGGTCTATTTTTCCTTCATTTTTTGTTCCTGCCATCTTTTTGGCCCTCTTTCTTCTCGATTTTGTCATTCTCTCCATCTTTTTTTTTTTTTTTTTTTCAGGATTTTTTGACATACCCGGACCTGTTGTTCCTTCATTTTTTGTCTTTCTTTTTTGGCGAGTTTTTTACCTCTCCAGGTCTATTTTTCCTTCATTTTTTGTTCCTGCCATCTTTTTGGCCCTCTTTCTTCTCGATTTTGTCATTCTCTCCATCTTTTTTTTTTTTTTTTTTTCAGGATTTTTTGACATACCCGGACCTGTTGTTCCTTCATTTTTTCTCTTTCTTTTTTGGCGAGTTTTTTACCTCTCCAGGTCTATTTTTCCTTCATTTTTTGTTCCTGCCATCTTTTTGGCCCTCTTTCTTCTCGATTTTGTCATTCTCTCCATCTTTTTTTTTTTTTTTTTTTCAGGATTTTTTGACATACCCGGACCTGTTGTTCCTTCATTTTTTCTCTTTCTTTTTTGGCGAGTTTTTTACCTCTCCAGGTCTATTTTTCCTTCATTTTTTGTTCCTGCCATCTTTTTGGCCCTCTTTCTTCTCGATTTTGTCATTCTCTCCATCTTTTTTTTTTTTTTTTTTTCAGGATTTTTTGACATACCCGGACCTGTTGTTCCTTCATTTTTTGTCTTTCTTTTTTGGCGAGTTTTTTACCTCTCCAGGTCTATTTTTCCTTCATTTTTTGTTCCTGCCATCTTTTTGGCCCTCTTTCTTCTCGATTTTGTCATTCTCTCCATCTTTTTTTTTTTTTTTTTTTCAGGATTTTTTGACATACCCGGACCTGTTGTTCCTTCATTTTTTCTCTTTCTTTTTTGGCGAGTTTTTTACCTCTCCAGGTCTATTTTTCCTTCATTTTTTGTTCCTGCCATCTTTTTGGCCCTCTTTCTTCTCGATTTTGTCATTCTCTCCATCTTTTTTTTTTTTTTTTTTTCAGGATTTTTTGACATACCCGGACCTGTTGTTCCTTCATTTTTTCTCTTTCTTTTTTGGCGAGTTTTTTACCTCTCCAGGTCTATTTTTCCTTCATTTTTTGTTCCTGCCATCTTTTTGGCCCTCTTTCTTCTCGATTTTGTCATTCTCTCCATCTTTTTTTTTTTTTTTTTTTCAGGATTTTTTGACATACCCGGACCTGTTGTTCCTTCATTTTTTCTCTTTCTTTTTTGGCGAGTTTTTTACCTCTCCAGGTCTATTTTTCCTTCATTTTTTGTTCCTGCCATCTTTTTGGCCCTCTTTCTTCTCGATTTTGTCATTCTCTCCATCTTTTTTTTTTTTTTTTTTTCAGGATTTTTTGACATACCCGGACCTGTTGTTCCTTCATTTTTTGTCTTTCTTTTTTGGCGAGTTTTTTACCTCTCCAGGTCTCTTTTTCCTTCATTTTTTGTTCCTGCCATCTTTTTGGCCCTCTTTCTTCTCGATTTTGTCATTCTCTCCATCTTTTTTTTTTTTTTTTTTTCAGGATTTTTTGACATACCCGGACCTGTTGTTCCTTCATTTTTTGTCTTTCTTTTTTGGCGAGTTTTTTACCTCTCCAGGTCTCTTTTTCCTTCATTTTTTGTTCCTGCCATCTTTTTGGCCCTCTTTCTTCTCGATTTTGTCATTCTCTCCATCTTTTTTTTTTTTTTTTTTTCAGGATTTTTTGACATACCCGGACCTGTTGTTCCTTCATTTTTTCTCTTTCTTTTTTGGCGAGTTTTTTACCTCTCCAGGTCTATTTTTCCTTCATTTTTTGTTCCTGCCATCTTTTTGGCCCTCTTTCTTCTCGATTTTGTCATTCTCTCCATCTTTTTTTTTTTTTTTTTTTCAGGATTTTTTGACATACCCGGACCTGTTGTTCCTTCATTTTTTGTCTTTCTTTTTTGGCGAGTTTTTTACCTCTCCAGGTCTCTTTTTCCTTCATTTTTTGTTCCTGCCATCTTTTTGGCCCTCTTTCTTCTCGATTTTGTCATTCTCTCCATCTTTTTTTTTTTTTTTTTTTCAGGATTTTTTGACATACCCGGACCTGTTGTTCCTTCATTTTTTCTCTTTCTTTTTTGGCGAGTTTTTGACCTCTCCAGGTCTATTTTTCCTTCATTTTTTGTTCCTGCCATCTTTTTGGCCCTCTTTCTTCTCGATTTTGTCATTCTCTCCATCTTTTTTTTTTTTTTTTTTTCAGGATTTTTTGACATACCCGGACCTGTTGTTCCTTCATTTTTTCTCTTTCTTTTTTGGCGAGTTTTTTACCTCTCCAGGTCTATTTTTCCTTCATTTTTTGTTCCTGCCATCTTTTTGGCCCTCTTTCTTCTCGATTTTGTCATTCTCTCCATCTTTTTTTTTTTTTTTTTTTCAGGATTTTTTGACATACCCGGACCTGTTGTTCCTTCATTTTTTCTCTTTCTTTTTTGGCGAGTTTTTTACCTCTCCAGGTCTATTTTTCCTTCATTTTTTGTTCCTGCCATCTTTTTGGCCCTCTTTCTTCTCGATTTTGTCATTCTCTCCATCTTTTTTTTTTTTTTTTTTTCAGGATTTTTTGACATACCCGGACCTGTTGTTCCTTCATTTTTTGTCTTTCTTTTTTGGCGAGTTTTTTACCTCTCCAGGTCTCTTTTTCCTTCATTTTTTGTTCCTGCCATCTTTTTGGCCCTCTTTCTTCTCGATTTTGTCATTCTCTCCATCTTTTTTTTTTTTTTTTTTTCAGGATTTTTTGACATACCCGGACCTGTTGTTCCTTCATTTTTTCTCTTTCTTTTTTGGCGAGTTTTTTACCTCTCCAGGTCTATTTTTCCTTCATTTTTTGTTCCTGCCATCTTTTTGGCCCTCTTTCTTCTCGATTTTGTCATTCTCTCCATCTTTTTTTTTTTTTTTTTTTTCAGGATTTTTTGACATACCCGGACCTGTTGTTCCTTCATTTTTTGTCTTTCTTTTTTGGCGAGTTTTTTACCTCTCCAGGTCTCTTTTTCCTTCATTTTTTGTTCCTGCCATCTTTTTGGCCCTCTTTCTTCTCGATTTTGTCATTCTCTCCATCTTTTTTTTTTTTTTTTTTTCAGGATTTTTTGACATACCCGGACCTGTTGTTCCTTCATTTTTTCTCTTTCTTTTTTGGCGAGTTTTTTACCTCTCCAGGTCTATTTTTCCTTCATTTTTTGTTCCTGCCATCTTTTTGGCCCTCTTTCTTCTCGATTTTGTCATTCTCTCCATCTTTTTTTTTTTTTTTTTTTTCAGGATTTTTTGACATACCCGGACCTGTTGTTCCTTCATTTTTTGTCTTTCTTTTTTGGCGAGTTTTTTACCTCTCCAGGTCTATTTTTCCTTCATTTTTTGTTCCTGCCATCTTTTTGGCCCTCTTTCTTCTCGATTTTGTCATTCTCTCCATCTTTTTTTTTTTTTTTTTTTTCAGGATTTTTTGACATACCCGGACCTGTTGTTCCTTCATTTTTTGTCTTTCTTTTTTGGCGAGTTTTTTACCTCTCCAGGTCTCTTTTTCCTTCATTTTTTGTTCCTGCCATCTTTTTGGCCCTCTTTCTTCTCGATTTTGTCATTCTCTCCATCTTTTTTTTTTTTTTTTTTTTCAGGATTTTTTGACATACCCGGACCTGTTGTTCCTTCATTTTTTCTCTTTCTTTTTTGGCGAGTTTTTTACCTCTCCAGGTCTATTTTTCCTTCATTTTTTGTTCCTGCCATCTTTTTGGCCCTCTTTCTTCTCGATTTTGTCATTCTCTCCATCTTTTTTTTTTTTTTTTTTTTCAGGATTTTTTGACATACCCGGACCTGTTGTTCCTTCATTTTTTCTCTTTCTTTTTTGGCGAGTTTTTTACCTCTCCAGGTCTCTTTTTCCTTCATTTTTTGTTCCTGCCATCTTTTTGGCCCTCTTTCTTCTCGATTTTGTCATTCTCTCCATCTTTTTTTTTTTTTTTTTTTCAGGATTTTTTGACATACCCGGACCTGTTGTTCCTTCATTTTTTCTCTTTCTTTTTTGGCGAGTTTTTTACCTCTCCAGGTCTCTTTTTCCTTCATTTTTTGTTCCTGCCATCTTTTTGGCCCTCTTTCTTCTCGATTTTGTCATTCTCTCCATCTTTTTTTTTTTTTTTTTTTCAGGATTTTTTGACATACCCGGACCTGTTGTTCCTTCATTTTTTGTCTTTCTTTTTTGGCGAGTTTTTTACCTCTCCAGGTCTCTTTTTCCTTCATTTTTTGTTCCTGCCATCTTTTTGGCCCTCTTTCTTCTCGATTTTGTCATTCTCTCCATCTTTTTTTTTTTTTTTTTTTCAGGATTTTTTGACATACCCGGACCTGTTGTTCCTTCATTTTTTCTCTTTCTTTTTTGGCGAGTTTTTTACCTCTCCAGGTCTCTTTTTCCTTCATTTTTTGTTCCTGCCATCTTTTTGGCCCTCTTTCTTCTCGATTTTGTCATTCTCTCCATCTTTTTTTTTTTTTTTTTTTCAGGATTTTTTGACATACCCGGACCTGTTGTTCCTTCATTTTTTGTCTTTCTTTTTTGGCGAGTTTTTTACCTCTCCAGGTCTCTTTTTCCTTCATTTTTTGTTCCTGCCATCTTTTTGGCCCTCTTTCTTCTCGATTTTGTCATTCTCTCCATCTTTTTTTTTTTTTTTTTTTCAGGATTTTTTGACATACCCGGACCTGTTGTTCCTTCATTTTTTCTCTTTCTTTTTTGGCGAGTTTTTGACCTCTCCAGGTCTATTTTTCCTTCATTTTTTGTTCCTGCCATCTTTTTGGCCCTCTTTCTTCTCGATTTTGTCATTCTCTCCATCTTTTTTTTTTTTTTTTTTTCAGGATTTTTTGACATACCCGGACCTGTTGTTCCTTCATTTTTTCTCTTTCTTTTTTGGCGAGTTTTTTACCTCTCCAGGTCTCTTTTTCCTTCATTTTTTGTTCCTGCCATCTTTTTGGCCCTCTTTCTTCTCGATTTTGTCATTCTCTCCATCTTTTTTTTTTTTTTTTTTTTCAGGATTTTTTGACATACCCGGACCTGTTGTTCCTTCATTTTTTGTCTTTCTTTTTTGGCGAGTTTTTTACCTCTCCAGGTCTCTTTTTCCTTCATTTTTTGTTCCTGCCATCTTTTTGGCCCTCTTTCTTCTCGATTTTGTCATTCTCTCCATCTTTTTTTTTTTTTTTTTTTCAGGATTTTTTGACATACCCGGACCTGTTGTTCCTTCATTTTTTCTCTTTCTTTTTTGGCGAGTTTTTTACCTCTCCAGGTCTATTTTTCCTTCATTTTTTGTTCCTGCCATCTTTTTGGCCCTCTTTCTTCTCGATTTTGTCATTCTCTCCATCTTTTTTTTTTTTTTTTTTTCAGGATTTTTTGACATACCCGGACCTGTTGTTCCTTCATTTTTTCTCTTTCTTTTTTGGCGAGTTTTTTACCTCTCCAGGTCTATTTTTCCTTCATTTTTTGTTCCTGCCATCTTTTTGGCCCTCTTTCTTCTCGATTTTGTCATTCTCTCCATCTTTTTTTTTTTTTTTTTTTTCAGGATTTTTTGACATACCCGGACCTGTTGTTCCTTCATTTTTTGTCTTTCTTTTTTGGCGAGTTTTTTACCTCTCCAGGTCTCTTTTTCCTTCATTTTTTGTTCCTGCCATCTTTTTGGCCCTCTTTCTTCTCGATTTTGTCATTCTCTCCATCTTTTTTTTTTTTTTTTTTTCAGGATTTTTTGACATACCCGGACCTGTTGTTCCTTCATTTTTTCTCTTTCTTTTTTGGCGAGTTTTTTACCTCTCCAGGTCTATTTTTCCTTCATTTTTTGTTCCTGCCATCTTTTTGGCCCTCTTTCTTCTCGATTTTGTCATTCTCTCCATCTTTTTTTTTTTTTTTTTTTCAGGATTTTTTGACATACCCGGACCTGTTGTTCCTTCATTTTTTCTCTTTCTTTTTTGGCGAGTTTTTTACCTCTCCAGGTCTCTTTTTCCTTCATTTTTTGTTCCTGCCATCTTTTTGGCCCTCTTTCTTCTCGATTTTGTCATTCTCTCCATCTTTTTTTTTTTTTTTTTTTCAGGATTTTTTGACATACCCGGACCTGTTGTTCCTTCATTTTTTGTCTTTCTTTTTTGGCGAGTTTTTTACCTCTCCAGGTCTCTTTTTCCTTCATTTTTTGTTCCTGCCATCTTTTTGGCCCTCTTTCTTCTCGATTTTGTCATTCTCTCCATCTTTTTTTTTTTTTTTTTTTCAGGATTTTTTGACATACCCGGACCTGTTGTTCCTTCATTTTTTCTCTTTCTTTTTTGGCGAGTTTTTTACCTCTCCAGGTCTCTTTTTCCTTCATTTTTTGTTCCTGCCATCTTTTTGGCCCTCTTTCTTCTCGATTTTGTCATTCTCTCCATCTTTTTTTTTTTTTTTTTTTCAGGATTTTTTGACATACCCGGACCTGTTGTTCCTTCATTTTTTCTCTTTCTTTTTTGGCGAGTTTTTTGACCTCTCCAGGTCTATTTTTCCTTCATTTTTTGTTCCTGCCATCTTTTTGGCCCTCTTTCTTCTCGATTTTGTCATTCTCTCCATCTTTTTTTTTTTTTTTTTTTCAGGATTTTTTGACATACCCGGACCTGTTGTTCCTTCATTTTTTCTCTTTCTTTTTTGGCGAGTTTTTTACCTCTCCAGGTCTATTTTTCCTTCATTTTTTGTTCCTGCCATCTTTTTGGCCCTCTTTCTTCTCGATTTTGTCATTCTCTCCATCTTTTTTTTTTTTTTTTTTTCAGGATTTTTTGACATACCCGGACCTGTTGTTCCTTCATTTTTTCTCTTTCTTTTTTGGCGAGTTTTTTACCTCTCCAGGTCTATTTTTCCTTCATTTTTTGTTCCTGCCATCTTTTTGGCCCTCTTTCTTCTCGATTTTGTCATTCTCTCCATCTTTTTTTTTTTTTTTTTTTCAGGATTTTTTGACATACCCGGACCTGTTGTTCCTTCATTTTTTCTCTTTCTTTTTTGGCGAGTTTTTTACCTCTCCAGGTCTATTTTTCCTTCATTTTTTGTTCCTGCCATCTTTTTGGCCCTCTTTCTTCTCGATTTTGTCATTCTCTCCATCTTTTTTTTTTTTTTTTTTTCAGGATTTTTTGACATACCCGGACCTGTTGTTCCTTCATTTTTTCTCTTTCTTTTTTGGCGAGTTTTTTACCTCTCCAGGTCTATTTTTCCTTCATTTTTTGTTCCTGCCATCTTTTTGGCCCTCTTTCTTCTCGATTTTGTCATTCTCTCCATCTTTTTTTTTTTTTTTTTTTTCAGGATTTTTTGACATACCCGGACCTGTTGTTCCTTCATTTTTTCTCTTTCTTTTTTGGCGAGTTTTTTACCTCTCCAGGTCTATTTTTCCTTCATTTTTTGTTCCTGCCATCTTTTTGGCCCTCTTTCTTCTCGATTTTGTCATTCTCTCCATCTTTTTTTTTTTTTTTTTTTTCAGGATTTTTTGACATACCCGGACCTGTTGTTCCTTCATTTTTTCTCTTTCTTTTTTGGCGAGTTTTTTACCTCTCCAGGTCTCTTTTTCCTTCATTTTTTGTTCCTGCCATCTTTTTGGCCCTCTTTCTTCTCGATTTTGTCATTCTCTCCATCTTTTTTTTTTTTTTTTTTTTCAGGATTTTTTGACATACCCGGACCTGTTGTTCCTTCATTTTTTCTCTTTCTTTTTTGGCGAGTTTTTTACCTCTCCAGGTCTCTTTTTCCTTCATTTTTTGTTCCTGCCATCTTTTTGGCCCTCTTTCTTCTCGATTTTGTCATTCTCTCCATCTTTTTTTTTTTTTTTTTTTCAGGATTTTTTGACATACCCGGACCTGTTGTTCCTTCATTTTTTGTCTTTCTTTTTTGGCGAGTTTTTTACCTCTCCAGGTCTCTTTTTCCTTCATTTTTTGTTCCTGCCATCTTTTTGGCCCTCTTTCTTCTCGATTTTGTCATTCTCTCCATCTTTTTTTTTTTTTTTTTTTTCAGGATTTTTTGACATACCCGGACCTGTTGTTCCTTCATTTTTTCTCTTTCTTTTTTGGCGAGTTTTTTACCTCTCCAGGTCTCTTTTTCCTTCATTTTTTGTTCCTGCCATCTTTTTGGCCCTCTTTCTTCTCGATTTTGTCATTCTCTCCATCTTTTTTTTTTTTTTTTTTTCAGGATTTTTTGACATACCCGGACCTGTTGTTCCTTCATTTTTTGTCTTTCTTTTTTGGCGAGTTTTTTACCTCTCCAGGTCTATTTTTCCTTCATTTTTTGTTCCTGCCATCTTTTTGGCCCTCTTTCTTCTCGATTTTGTCATTCTCTCCATCTTTTTTTTTTTTTTTTTTTCAGGATTTTTTGACATACCCGGACCTGTTGTTCCTTCATTTTTTCTCTTTCTTTTTTGGCGAGTTTTTTACCTCTCCAGGTCTATTTTTCCTTCATTTTTTGTTCCTGCCATCTTTTTGGCCCTCTTTCTTCTCGATTTTGTCATTCTCTCCATCTTTTTTTTTTTTTTTTTTTCAGGATTTTTTGACATACCCGGACCTGTTGTTCCTTCATTTTTTGTCTTTCTTTTTTGGCGAGTTTTTTACCTCTCCAGGTCTCTTTTTCCTTCATTTTTTGTTCCTGCCATCTTTTTGGCCCTCTTTCTTCTCGATTTTGTCATTCTCTCCATCTTTTTTTTTTTTTTTTTTTCAGGATTTTTTGACATACCCGGACCTGTTGTTCCTTCATTTTTTCTCTTTCTTTTTTGGCGAGTTTTTTACCTCTCCAGGTCTCTTTTTCCTTCATTTTTTGTTCCTGCCATCTTTTTGGCCCTCTTTCTTCTCGATTTTGTCATTCTCTCCATCTTTTTTTTTTTTTTTTTTTCAGGATTTTTTGACATACCCGGACCTGTTGTTCCTTCATTTTTTCTCTTTCTTTTTTGGCGAGTTTTTTACCTCTCCAGGTCTATTTTTCCTTCATTTTTTGTTCCTGCCATCTTTTTGGCCCTCTTTCTTCTCGATTTTGTCATTCTCTCCATCTTTTTTTTTTTTTTTTTTTTCAGGATTTTTTGACATACCCGGACCTGTTGTTCCTTCATTTTTTCTCTTTCTTTTTTGGCGAGTTTTTTACCTCTCCAGGTCTCTTTTTCCTTCATTTTTTGTTCCTGCCATCTTTTTGGCCCTCTTTCTTCTCGATTTTGTCATTCTCTCCATCTTTTTTTTTTTTTTTTTTTTCAGGATTTTTTGACATACCCGGACCTGTTGTTCCTTCATTTTTTCTCTTTCTTTTTTGGCGAGTTTTTTACCTCTCCAGGTCTATTTTTCCTTCATTTTTTGTTCCTGCCATCTTTTTGGCCCTCTTTCTTCTCGATTTTGTCATTCTCTCCATCTTTTTTTTTTTTTTTTTTTTCAGGATTTTTTGACATACCCGGACCTGTTGTTCCTTCATTTTTTCTCTTTCTTTTTTGGCGAGTTTTTTACCTCTCCAGGTCTATTTTTCCTTCATTTTTTGTTCCTGCCATCTTTTTGGCCCTCTTTCTTCTCGATTTTGTCATTCTCTCCATCTTTTTTTTTTTTTTTTTTTCAGGATTTTTTGACATACCCGGACCTGTTGTTCCTTCATTTTTTCTCTTTCTTTTTTGGCGAGTTTTTTACCTCTCCAGGTCTATTTTTCCTTCATTTTTTGTTCCTGCCATCTTTTTGGCCCTCTTTCTTCTCGATTTTGTCATTCTCTCCATCTTTTTTTTTTTTTTTTTTTCAGGATTTTTTGACATACCCGGACCTGTTGTTCCTTCATTTTTTGTCTTTCTTTTTTGGCGAGTTTTTTACCTCTCCAGGTCTCTTTTTCCTTCATTTTTTGTTCCTGCCATCTTTTTGGCCCTCTTTCTTCTCGATTTTGTCATTCTCTCCATCTTTTTTTTTTTTTTTTTTTCAGGATTTTTTGACATACCCGGACCTGTTGTTCCTTCATTTTTTCTCTTTCTTTTTTGGCGAGTTTTTTACCTCTCCAGGTCTATTTTTCCTTCATTTTTTGTTCCTGCCATCTTTTTGGCCCTCTTTCTTCTCGATTTTGTCATTCTCTCCATCTTTTTTTTTTTTTTTTTTTCAGGATTTTTTGACATACCCGGACCTGTTGTTCCTTCATTTTTTCTCTTTCTTTTTTGGCGAGTTTTTTACCTCTCCAGGTCTCTTTTTCCTTCATTTTTTGTTCCTGCCATCTTTTTGGCCCTCTTTCTTCTCGATTTTGTCATTCTCTCCATCTTTTTTTTTTTTTTTTTTTCAGGATTTTTTGACATACCCGGACCTGTTGTTCCTTCATTTTTTCTCTTTCTTTTTTGGCGAGTTTTTTACCTCTCCAGGTCTCTTTTTCCTTCATTTTTTGTTCCTGCCATCTTTTTGGCCCTCTTTCTTCTCGATTTTGTCATTCTCTCCATCTTTTTTTTTTTTTTTTTTTCAGGATTTTTTGACATACCCGGACCTGTTGTTCCTTCATTTTTTCTCTTTCTTTTTTGGCGAGTTTTTTACCTCTCCAGGTCTCTTTTTCCTTCATTTTTTGTTCCTGCCATCTTTTTGGCCCTCTTTCTTCTCGATTTTGTCATTCTCTCCATCTTTTTTTTTTTTTTTTTTTTCAGGATTTTTTGACATACCCGGACCTGTTGTTCCTTCATTTTTTCTCTTTCTTTTTTGGCGAGTTTTTTACCTCTCCAGGTCTATTTTTCCTTCATTTTTTGTTCCTGCCATCTTTTTGGCCCTCTTTCTTCTCGATTTTGTCATTCTCTCCATCTTTTTTTTTTTTTTTTTTTCAGGATTTTTTGACATACCCGGACCTGTTGTTCCTTCATTTTTTTCTCTTTCTTTTTTGGCGAGTTTTTTACCTCTCCAGGTCTATTTTTCCTTCATTTTTTGTTCCTGCCATCTTTTTGGCCCTCTTTCTTCTCGATTTTGTCATTCTCTCCATCTTTTTTTTTTTTTTTTTTTCAGGATTTTTTGACATACCCGGACCTGTTGTTCCTTCATTTTTTCTCTTTCTTTTTTGGCGAGTTTTTTACCTCTCCAGGTCTCTTTTTCCTTCATTTTTTGTTCCTGCCATCTTTTTGGCCCTCTTTCTTCTCGATTTTGTCATTCTCTCCATCTTTTTTTTTTTTTTTTTTTTCAGGATTTTTTGACATACCCGGACCTGTTGTTCCTTCATTTTTTCTCTTTCTTTTTTGGCGAGTTTTTTACCTCTCCAGGTCTCTTTTTCCTTCATTTTTTGTTCCTGCCATCTTTTTGGCCCTCTTTCTTCTCGATTTTGTCATTCTCTCCATCTTTTTTTTTTTTTTTTTTTTCAGGATTTTTTGACATACCCGGACCTGTTGTTCCTTCATTTTTTCTCTTTCTTTTTTGGCGAGTTTTTTACCTCTCCAGGTCTCTTTTTCCTTCATTTTTTGTTCCTGCCATCTTTTTGGCCCTCTTTCTTCTCGATTTTGTCATTCTCTCCATCTTTTTTTTTTTTTTTTTTTCAGGATTTTTTGACATACCCGGACCTGTTGTTCCTTCATTTTTTCTCTTTCTTTTTTGGCGAGTTTTTTACCTCTCCAGGTCTCTTTTTCCTTCATTTTTTGTTCCTGCCATCTTTTTGGCCCTCTTTCTTCTCGATTTTGTCATTCTCTCCATCTTTTTTTTTTTTTTTTTTTCAGGATTTTTTGACATACCCGGACCTGTTGTTCCTTCATTTTTTCTCTTTCTTTTTTGGCGAGTTTTTTACCTCTCCAGGTCTCTTTTTCCTTCATTTTTTGTTCCTGCCATCTTTTTGGCCCTCTTTCTTCTCGATTTTGTCATTCTCTCCATCTTTTTTTTTTTTTTTTTTTTCAGGATTTTTTGACATACCCGGACCTGTTGTTCCTTCATTTTTTCTCTTTCTTTTTTGGCGAGTTTTTTACCTCTCCAGGTCTCTTTTTCCTTCATTTTTTGTTCCTGCCATCTTTTTGGCCCTCTTTCTTCTCGATTTTGTCATTCTCTCCATCTTTTTTTTTTTTTTTTTTTTCAGGATTTTTTGACATACCCGGACCTGTTGTTCCTTCATTTTTTCTCTTTCTTTTTTGGCGAGTTTTTTACCTCTCCAGGTCTCTTTTTCCTTCATTTTTTGTTCCTGCCATCTTTTTGGCCCTCTTTCTTCTCGATTTTGTCATTCTCTCCATCTTTTTTTTTTTTTTTTTTTCAGGATTTTTTGACATACCCGGACCTGTTGTTCCTTCATTTTTTCTCTTTCTTTTTTGGCGAGTTTTTTACCTCTCCAGGTCTCTTTTTCCTTCATTTTTTGTTCCTGCCATCTTTTTGGCCCTCTTTCTTCTCGATTTTGTCATTCTCTCCATCTTTTTTTTTTTTTTTTTTTTCAGGATTTTTTGACATACCCGGACCTGTTGTTCCTTCATTTTTTCTCTTTCTTTTTTGGCGAGTTTTTTACCTCTCCAGGTCTCTTTTTCCTTCATTTTTTGTTCCTGCCATCTTTTTGGCCCTCTTTCTTCTCGATTTTGTCATTCTCTCCATCTTTTTTTTTTTTTTTTTTTCAGGATTTTTTGACATACCCGGACCTGTTGTTCCTTCATTTTTTCTCTTTCTTTTTTGGCGAGTTTTTTACCTCTCCAGGTCTCTTTTTCCTTCATTTTTTGTTCCTGCCATCTTTTTGGCCCTCTTTCTTCTCGATTTTGTCATTCTCTCCATCTTTTTTTTTTTTTTTTTTTCAGGATTTTTTGACATACCCGGACCTGTTGTTCCTTCATTTTTTTCTCTTTCTTTTTTGGCGAGTTTTTTACCTCTCCAGGTCTCTTTTTCCTTCATTTTTTGTTCCTGCCATCTTTTTGGCCCTCTTTCTTCTCGATTTTGTCATTCTCTCCATCTTTTTTTTTTTTTTTTTTTCAGGATTTTTTGACATACCCGGACCTGTTGTTCCTTCATTTTTTGTCTTTCTTTTTTGGCGAGTTTTTTACCTCTCCAGGTCTCTTTTTCCTTCATTTTTTGTTCCTGCCATCTTTTTGGCCCTCTTTCTTCTCGATTTTGTCATTCTCTCCATCTTTTTTTTTTTTTTTTTTTCAGGATTTTTTGACATACCCGGACCTGTTGTTCCTTCATTTTTTCTCTTTCTTTTTTGGCGAGTTTTTTACCTCTCCAGGTCTATTTTTCCTTCATTTTTTGTTCCTGCCATCTTTTTGGCCCTCTTTCTTCTCGATTTTGTCATTCTCTCCATCTTTTTTTTTTTTTTTTTTTCAGGATTTTTTGACATACCCGGACCTGTTGTTCCTTCATTTTTTCTCTTTCTTTTTTGGCGAGTTTTTTACCTCTCCAGGTCTCTTTTTCCTTCATTTTTTGTTCCTGCCATCTTTTTGGCCCTCTTTCTTCTCGATTTTGTCATTCTCTCCATCTTTTTTTTTTTTTTTTTTTTCAGGATTTTTTGACATACCCGGACCTGTTGTTCCTTCATTTTTTCTCTTTCTTTTTTGGCGAGTTTTTTACCTCTCCAGGTCTATTTTTCCTTCATTTTTTGTTCCTGCCATCTTTTTGGCCCTCTTTCTTCTCGATTTTGTCATTCTCTCCATCTTTTTTTTTTTTTTTTTTTCAGGATTTTTTGACATACCCGGACCTGTTGTTCCTTCATTTTTTCTCTTTCTTTTTTGGCGAGTTTTTTACCTCTCCAGGTCTCTTTTTCCTTCATTTTTTGTTCCTGCCATCTTTTTGGCCCTCTTTCTTCTCGATTTTGTCATTCTCTCCATCTTTTTTTTTTTTTTTTTTTCAGGATTTTTTGACATACCCGGACCTGTTGTTCCTTCATTTTTTCTCTTTCTTTTTTGGCGAGTTTTTTACCTCTCCAGGTCTCTTTTTCCTTCATTTTTTGTTCCTGCCATCTTTTTGGCCCTCTTTCTTCTCGATTTTGTCATTCTCTCCATCTTTTTTTTTTTTTTTTTTTCAGGATTTTTTGACATACCCGGACCTGTTGTTCCTTCATTTTTTCTCTTTCTTTTTTGGCGAGTTTTTTACCTCTCCAGGTCTATTTTTCCTTCATTTTTTGTTCCTGCCATCTTTTTGGCCCTCTTTCTTCTCGATTTTGTCATTCTCTCCATCTTTTTTTTTTTTTTTTTTTTCAGGATTTTTTGACATACCCGGACCTGTTGTTCCTTCATTTTTTGTCTTTCTTTTTTGGCGAGTTTTTTACCTCTCCAGGTCTCTTTTTCCTTCATTTTTTGTTCCTGCCATCTTTTTGGCCCTCTTTCTTCTCGATTTTGTCATTCTCTCCATCTTTTTTTTTTTTTTTTTTTTCAGGATTTTTTGACATACCCGGACCTGTTGTTCCTTCATTTTTTCTCTTTCTTTTTTGGCGAGTTTTTTACCTCTCCAGGTCTATTTTTCCTTCATTTTTTGTTCCTGCCATCTTTTTGGCCCTCTTTCTTCTCGATTTTGTCATTCTCTCCATCTTTTTTTTTTTTTTTTTTTTCAGGATTTTTTGACATACCCGGACCTGTTGTTCCTTCATTTTTTGTCTTTCTTTTTTGGCGAGTTTTTTACCTCTCCAGGTCTCTTTTTCCTTCATTTTTTGTTCCTGCCATCTTTTTGGCCCTCTTTCTTCTCGATTTTGTCATTCTCTCCATCTTTTTTTTTTTTTTTTTTTTCAGGATTTTTTGACATACCCGGACCTGTTGTTCCTTCATTTTTTGTCTTTCTTTTTTGGCGAGTTTTTTACCTCTCCAGGTCTCTTTTTCCTTCATTTTTTGTTCCTGCCATCTTTTTGGCCCTCTTTCTTCTCGATTTTGTCATTCTCTCCATCTTTTTTTTTTTTTTTTTTTTCAGGATTTTTTGACATACCCGGACCTGTTGTTCCTTCATTTTTTCTCTTTCTTTTTTGGCGAGTTTTTTACCTCTCCAGGTCTCTTTTTCCTTCATTTTTTGTTCCTGCCATCTTTTTGGCCCTCTTTCTTCTCGATTTTGTCATTCTCTCCATCTTTTTTTTTTTTTTTTTTTCAGGATTTTTTGACATACCCGGACCTGTTGTTCCTTCATTTTTTCTCTTTCTTTTTTGGCGAGTTTTTTACCTCTCCAGGTCTCTTTTTCCTTCATTTTTTGTTCCTGCCATCTTTTTGGCCCTCTTTCTTCTCGATTTTGTCATTCTCTCCATCTTTTTTTTTTTTTTTTTTTCAGGATTTTTTGACATACCCGGACCTGTTGTTCCTTCATTTTTTCTCTTTCTTTTTTGGCGAGTTTTTTACCTCTCCAGGTCTCTTTTTCCTTCATTTTTTGTTCCTGCCATCTTTTTGGCCCTCTTTCTTCTCGATTTTGTCATTCTCTCCATCTTTTTTTTTTTTTTTTTTTCAGGATTTTTTGACATACCCGGACCTGTTGTTCCTTCATTTTTTCTCTTTCTTTTTTGGCGAGTTTTTTACCTCTCCAGGTCTATTTTTCCTTCATTTTTTGTTCCTGCCATCTTTTTGGCCCTCTTTCTTCTCGATTTTGTCATTCTCTCCATCTTTTTTTTTTTTTTTTTTTTCAGGATTTTTTGACATACCCGGACCTGTTGTTCCTTCATTTTTTGCTCTTTCTTTTTTGGCGAGTTTTTTACCTCTCCAGGTCTCTTTTTCCTTCATTTTTTGTTCCTGCCATCTTTTTGGCCCTCTTTCTTCTCGATTTTGTCATTCTCTCCATCTTTTTTTTTTTTTTTTTTTCAGGATTTTTTGACATACCCGGACCTGTTGTTCCTTCATTTTTTCTCTTTCTTTTTTGGCGAGTTTTTTACCTCTCCAGGTCTCTTTTTCCTTCATTTTTTGTTCCTGCCATCTTTTTGGCCCTCTTTCTTCTCGATTTTGTCATTCTCTCCATCTTTTTTTTTTTTTTTTTTTTCAGGATTTTTTGACATACCCGGACCTGTTGTTCCTTCATTTTTTCTCTTTCTTTTTTGGCGAGTTTTTTACCTCTCCAGGTCTCTTTTTCCTTCATTTTTTGTTCCTGCCATCTTTTTGGCCCTCTTTCTTCTCGATTTTGTCATTCTCTCCATCTTTTTTTTTTTTTTTTTTTTCAGGATTTTTTGACATACCCGGACCTGTTGTTCCTTCATTTTTTCTCTTTCTTTTTTGGCGAGTTTTTTACCTCTCCAGGTCTCTTTTTCCTTCATTTTTTGTTCCTGCCATCTTTTTGGCCCTCTTTCTTCTCGATTTTGTCATTCTCTCCATCTTTTTTTTTTTTTTTTTTTCAGGATTTTTTGACATACCCGGACCTGTTGTTCCTTCATTTTTTCTCTTTCTTTTTTGGCGAGTTTTTTACCTCTCCAGGTCTATTTTTCCTTCATTTTTTGTTCCTGCCATCTTTTTGGCCCTCTTTCTTCTCGATTTTGTCATTCTCTCCATCTTTTTTTTTTTTTTTTTTTCAGGATTTTTTGACATACCCGGACCTGTTGTTCCTTCATTTTTTGTCTTTCTTTTTTGGCGAGTTTTTTACCTCTCCAGGTCTCTTTTTCCTTCATTTT
>JAOPHQ010000778.1:0-5000 GCA_030340625.1 Merluccius polli
CAACATACACATTTCCCATAATACAGGCAGCTCACAGTGGCTAGTGCAACACCACCCATCAACGAGTGCGACGATCAACACGCTAGATTAGATTAAATTCAACTTTATTGTCGTTGGACAAGTACAAGTACTAGAGGACGAAAATGCAGTTTAGCATCCAACCAGAAGCAGCATAATAGGCAGCATAATATTAATATGTTTGGAGTTTGTTTTACAGTACAAGCTTCTCCATATCCCTGACATGTGATAAATGATACAGATGTCTAAAGGAGGTATTTGAGCAGGCATCACCTGGTCGCCTACTGAGCTCTCCACTTCTCTCCAGCAACAGCCTATACCGGGTCCTGAACTCAGCACAGATGACAAGACAACAGCTGCCTTGTTTTGACGGGCCAGCATGTTTGTCTGAGGTATGTGGTGTATGGTCTGGGGAGATGTGAAACCTGATGATCACTGGACGACATGTTATGGAAATGCTGTTGTTAGACTTCCAAGAAGGTCCAACCTCACCCATGTGTGTGTGCGTGCCTGCGTGTGTATGACCCTTGGTTGATGAAATGATACTGAGACGTATGAACAAATACTCCAATAGCTAACAGATGCTCTTGTTGTTACTAATTGGCTTTGGCTACTTTATTAATGTTCAGCCAACCAACCTTTCTGTGTGTGTGTGTGTGTGTGTGTGTGTGTGTGTTTGTACAAACAGTATAGATTAGATACTCTCTCTCTCTCTCTCTCTCTCTCTCTCTCTCTCTCTCTCTCTCTCTCTCTCTCTTTTCTTTATACCCACTTTTTTTTGTGCTTCTTTGCTGTCCTCCATTTTGGTTCCCTCAGAGCAACAGAGTAACTAACTACCACATGATGCAGCCATGGTGGATTTCACAGTGTTCATAGGAAGAGGAAGATGTCGCAGACCATAATGTGCTAAAATGAGCCTTTGAAACAACTTTCAAGAGTCTATACATGACACTATCCCTGATATTTGCGATATTCTTCCTGAGCAGAGTCAGTGTGAGTGGATGTTTGACTCCCAGCAGAAAGGCGTCAGAAAGCAGGAAGATTAACTCAATATCTCAGCAGCTATTGAAGACCAGATCTAAGGGTCACATCCTCAGTGTGGCTGTGGGCGCGATGTGCTGCCACATTTGACGTCACAACAAGGTTTTGAGGTCTGCGGTATCGGCCCGAAAACCACGTATTTAGTATCGGTGACGAACACAACTGCTATTATGGGAGGTGTGACATCACAACACACAGGAATGTACGCATGGGTGACGACCAAGAGCTTCTCCTTTAATTAAGTCAGTAATTCAGGATTTGATGACATGACCTGACCTGACAAGATGAACACAAACAACAACAACCGGACAGAAACCAGCCAACAGCCAATGAATGCAGCGAAGCAGTCAACTATCTAAATCAACTGGAGTTGATCAATGCAGTAAGTTAAGTTCAAAAGTTTAAAGTGAGATACACACACACACACACACACATTATCGTTAATCTTATGAGAACACAGAAAAACATAATTGTAGTTGCAAGAACAAAAAAACGGCCACACACACACGCACACACACACACACACACACACACACACACACACACACACACACACACTCTCACTCTCACTCACACATAATCACACTTCTTAGTAACCCTTAAACCTAATTTTGCCTCAGGATGCTTTGTGTGTAGCATCATTGCTAACACATGTCCATATTTAGCTGGAAGACACTCTGGAGAATTCAGCGGAGGAATTCTCCAGAGTGTCTCTGTGGAGTGGAACGGTGAGAACTTTCCAGAATCCAAACAAGTGTTGAAGACAAACGGCGCAAGGACGCGTCTGGCGCAGCGGCGGTACGCGAGGGTGCGTCTGGCGCAGCGGCGGTACGCGAGGGTGCGTCTGGCGCAGCGGCGGTACGCGAGGACGCGTCTGGGCGCTCTCATGAGGAGTAAAGCTACATACAGTAACATCTGAGGACCCGCACTAACAGTGACATTACAGTGTCATTCTATGGAAGGTCACGGAAGCATTCACGTAACCATTAACACATGGAGTATGTGTGCATGCTTACACACACACACACACACACACAGCCAGACGAGTAAAGGTCAACTGATCAGTAGCCTGAGACACAGACACAGACACATAGACACATATATATAACCATAGATATAATACCATTCAGAAGGACAGCCAGACAGTCACACAGTGTCTCACACACACACACACACACACACACACAGTACAGAATATCATAATAAGTGTTATGCAAGGAGAACACAGTTATTAGTCTGAACACTGCCATCATGACACCGCACACACGCACCTAAAACACACACACACACACCTTGGTACATCTTGGTACCAAGATTTCTAACACAGCAAAAGTTGCATAATTGTTGCGGAAAGTTGCAAACTTGCACAAACACACGCACACACACACACACACACACACACACACATTGTGTCTACCTGTTAGACGACTACCGATCTTCTATGATCTCCAGCTGAAGAGACTCTGCTCTGCTGAACTCACACACACACACACACACATGTCTGCTCTTAGAGAGAGAGAGAGGGGGCGAGCCCCACAGAGAGAGCGAAAGATAGGGAGAGAGGGGGGGGGGGGCGAGAGACAGTCTGGAGAAGCAGAGGGAGAGAGAGAGAGAGAGAGGGAGGAGGTGGAGTTAGTACATTAGATTAAGGCGGTGCGAGAAAGAGAGAGAGAGAGAGAGAGGGTGGAAGGAGGGAAGGAGGGAAGGAGGGAAGGCGGGAAGGAGGGAGGGAGCAGGACATGTGGGAAGGCAGGAAAGTTATGAAGTGGTGGAGAGGAGAGGAAGGAAGGAGCAGAGAGGAGGAAGGGAGAAGAGAGAATAGGATCAAAAGGAAGGAGCAGAGGAAGAGGAGAGAAAAGAGACTCAAAAAAGGGAGAGGATATACAGTGCAGAACGTTGGAAGGAAAATAATGAAGCGAGAGAGAGAGAGAGAGAGAGAGAGAGAGAGAGAGAAAGAAAGAAAGAAAGAAAGAAAGAAAGAAAGAAAGAAAGAAAGAAAGAAAGAGAGAGAGAGAGGAGTTGAGGATGAGGACAGGAAGTGAATAAAAGCAGAGGATTAAAGAGAGGATGAGAGCTCTATAAAGGGAGCGGGTGGTGAGGTGGTAGAGAGACATAGACAACAGGAGGAGGAGAGAGAGACCAGCTAATGAGATAAGCTCTGCTTGATTTACCATCTCTCTCTCTCTCTCTCTCTCTCTCTCTCTCTGTCTTAAAATTGAAATTAAATTAAATAATTTCAATTAAATTGAAATGATTATTTAAACTGTAATAACATAACTTTGTTTAGTTGTTTATGAATACAAAAAATCACATTGCGGTTCACAAAATTACAAAAAAAAAAACTTTTTTGGTTTTGCTTGGTTAGATAGGCTACATAAGATAAGTCAAAGAAAAGGAAAAAACAGGAGGGTGGTAAGAAGTTCATTTTGGTTAGCTATTTTTAATCTCCCCAAACTTACATGTACAAAACCACACCCAACTGTTGTTGCTCAGCTCGGCTATACAAGCAGTAAACAACCAACTGCAGATGCTAAGCTAGGCTATACAGTAAACAAGATGGCTCAAATAACACCAAAGCAAAGACACCGGGACTTCACTAGTTCCTAATCTTCACCCTAGAGCTGAATGTTTAAGGCGACTTTGCGGTGTTTATACAAGGGTATAAATAACTGACATTAACAGTGAGATACGATGTGAGCGTCTGCATCACTTGGACATCACAGTGTGTCCAGTAATCATCTGTGGGTCAGTCACAAGTTTACACTCTGCGTGACAGCATACACCAGGAAATACGTTTTCACGCCTCCAACCTCAATGTGATGTCGTGAACAAGTGACTGATTACAAACAATTGTGAGAGTTTCCTTTGTTGAGACTATGGGTTTGTACTGTTTGGGATGATGGGAAGTGGACAGTCATCTGGTCCCATCAGTGATTCTGCATGTCATGCAAGGGCTCAGCAGCATGCACGCTCCTGAGCACCAAGCTGTACTTCTTGGCTTGTGTGCTCATGCACACAAGCCAAGAAGGCATTTAATAAACGCCGCATTTTTGTGGCATTTACTAAAAATGTAGTTTGTTTTTTGGGTTACATGCTGCTATTCCGACATGCCGCTACTTAGACATTGACGTCTAGTGGTCGGAGTGGCGGCATTAATATTATTTTCCAAGCGTCCCACTACTGCGACAATTTTTTTCCCCCATTGTCTGAGTAGCGGCACTT
The DNA here is from genome assembly GCA_030340625.1 of Merluccius polli. Lineage (NCBI taxonomy): Eukaryota > Metazoa > Chordata > Actinopteri > Gadiformes > Merlucciidae > Merluccius > Merluccius polli. The sequence continues at coordinate 4,282 of JAOPHQ010000778.1, forward strand.
TACTTTTTTTCAAACGTCCTGCCATTCCGACATGAGGCCATTAATATTTGTCATTTTCATTGTACTTTAAATTAATTAATTAATGTGATTATACCCATATGTTCTGGACTTAGCATACACGCAGCTTATGCATGGGTGTGACAAATACATGGGAAAACAATTTCTAAAAAGAGCCAATCATCCAACTTCGAGGCTGCCCCTAGTTGGTAATATATAGGACTAGCCTATCCATATCAAATCCAAAAGCAACAATCTTCATAACAAAATCAGAGTATCCTTTTCAAAAAATATTATTTCGCCGTTCTTAAATTAGGCTTCCACAGCGCAAAAAAGGTAGGCCTACACCTTGAAACTTTGTTCAATCAACTTAAAGTCCGATTAAACTTCATTCAAAGGCAGTCCATAATTCTAATTAAATTGATTTCTAACGAACAAGTCCAAATTTCAGGTCCTAGAGCTTTATTCGTGCTTCTTCTTATATATTTTTAAGTAGACTGCTGGCCTGCACGCACAGAGTTTGTTTGATGCATGGAGTTTCAACCTTTTCCCCCTGAGAGCTGAATAAAAATGAGGAGAGCTCCCTGTCTTTTACATAATGTGTAGGCCTAACATTTATTCACATGGCCGGTTCAAAATCACCTAGTTTTTGACTGAAATGTGTGCCGATATCAATTATTGTGAAAAACATTGTTTGGAGTAGCCTAGAGGTCTGCACTCGC
>JAOPHQ010000778.1:10000-17500 GCA_030340625.1 Merluccius polli
TGCTTTGGTTGTTCAGACAACCTTGAAAGTCGGTTTGGATAAAAGCGTCTTGCTAAGTGTAAGTGTCTAAATGGTCATGAAACAGCATACATTTATAGTAGCTTATATTATATAAAAGTAAACACTTCTAGATTATGCCGACTTGAAACCTAGCCAGAAAGACTTTGACACTTACTGTAACTGCTGTAAAAAGCTAATCAGAGAACCAATAAACGACCAATCTATTATTGATTGACAGGTCATGGGCCTGACCACCCACAAGATAACAAGCAGCTTTCCCTTGACCTGCGATCACATGACCTGCTGGAGCATTCCATTACAATGTTAGAATGGTAGGTTACATTCTATAGAATATAGTTACTATAGTTACCTATATAGAATGTTACAGTCTATAGAATATAGTTACTATAGTTACCTATATAGAATGTTACAGTCTATAGAATATAGTTACTATAGTTACCTATATAGAATGTTACAGTCTATAGAATATAGTGACTATAGTTACCTATATAGAATGTTACAGTCCATAGAATATAGTTACTATAGTTACCTATATAGAATGTTGCAGTCCATAGAATATAGTTACTATAGTTACCTATATAGAATGTTACAGTCCATAGAATATAGTTACTATAGTTACCTATATAGAATGTTACAGTCCATAGAATATAGTAGTTACCTATATAGAATGTTACAGTCCATAGAATATAGTTACTATAGCTACATTGTTTCAAATGTTATATTCTATAGAACATTTTAAAACACACAAGTTTAAAATACACACAAACACACACACACAGAAACTGGTGAGTGAAGTTCTGGGCTTTCAGAAGTGGAGACTGACATATCCCTTCAGAACCCAGGACACACCAATGACATGTGATCTACAGCACATGAAGATCTTTCCACCTCAACAGTACGTACACAAAGACACAGACACACAGGGGCTATAGACGATATCCTGAACATTAATATAGCAGCAAACAACTATTGGCTATGTAGAGATATAGTGGAGTAATGGCGTCCTGACCAGGGAATGAAGGCAAACTTTCTGTGTGTGTGTTGAAATCTGAGCTTCTATTTTCTTTGTTTCGGTCCGGCCGCGCGTTCATGATAACGCACGCGCCGTGCATGAGAGTTAAGAAGGTAAAGAACACTCCCAATTGTTGTGGTTTGAGATGCTGGTGCTCTAGTGCAGTGGTTCTCAACCTTTTTTCAGTGATGTACCCCCTGTGAAATATTTTTTCAGGCAAGTACCCCCTAACCAGAGCAAATAATTTTTGTTGAAAAAAAGGAGTAAAAGTTGTCAAGGCAACAGCGACTGACAGTTGATAATATGCGGCGCGTGCCAGGTTGGGTCATAACATCCTGGTACGGGGCAGACTCGGGGTTTTTAGGGTAATGAAACTGAATAACCTTCTGAATATAAAATTCTGTTTATGAACTTCAACTTATATTTTATTTAAATATTTATTAAATAATATTTTTTTGAATTAATGCTATTTTTAAATAGGCTATACAAATATATTTTTTAAATCTCACGTACCCCCTGGAGTGCCTTCAAGTACCCCCAGGGGTACACGTACCCCCATTTGAGAACCACTGCTCTAGTGCGACATCTTGTGGCTAAATATATCGTCTATAGCCCCTTTAATACAGACATTACTTTGATATTTGAAAGTTGCACGAACAAGTTTTCTCTTCAACTCTCTCTCCATGACTCTCTCTCTGGCTTGTTTTGTCATCATTATTCAAACACTGTTTTCCCCAAGACACCTCTAGAACATGCACGTGAGTGTGCACGTGTGCAGCACGGAGAGCAATTATGCTTAATGAGAGCTGGTCATTATGCTCACGATGACAGAATACACACGTAAGACACCATCTGTGTGTTAGCAACTAGTTAACTGTTTCACAGGCTTGTGTTTTTAGTTCACTCTCAGTAGACAGAAAGACATACACACATATACAGGTACACCACACCGTTTAAGTTGACACTTTTTACACAAACAGCTTCACCTCATCTCTCTCTCTCTCTCTCTCTCTCCACTTCCTGGTTTCTCTGAAGCTCCGCCCCCTGTTCTTCCTCATCCCATATGGTGCTCATTATGTCACTAGGAGGCTAGGCACACTGTTGTGCACACACACACACACACACACACCCCCCCCCACACACACACACACACATGCTTTCACCCACTCAATCAACATATACTTCAGCACATATGTTGAAACACACACACATGTAAACACACACACACGTAAACACACACACGCATGCCCCCACAACCCACACAAATTGGTTGACCGAGCCACAAACACAGAGCCAACAGCAGATTATATACAGACAGACAGACAGGCAGACAGACAGGCAGGGGACCATGTGGATGACTTGGACGGTTGGGTCCCAACAGAAGAGCCAAGCAAATGAATGACGAAGTTCAATGCCAGCACTCAGACAGAGAGAGAGAGAGAGAGAGAGAACATGGTGGAAAAGTAAGGAAAGATGGAGGCATCTGGAGGGACAGTCAGAGAGATAGAGAGTGAGAGAGTGAGAGAAAGAAGAGTGAGAGTGAGGTCGGGAAAGATGGAAGTAGTGAAAGAGAGAGAGCGAACTATGTGACAAATATTTTAATTGTTTTATTGTTGTTTTTTTGCATTTCGTACTGAAACGTTTTTAATTATTCCTTGGCGTTGGCAGTGTCGATGTAATTTTCCATACTAATAAAGCTATATTTTGAATTTAAGAGAGAGAGAGACAGAGAGAGAGAGAGAGACAGAGAGAGAGAGAGAGAGAGAGAAGACGGTATTTATATAAGCCTTAGCTGGTCCTCCTCTTGCCTGCCTGTCTGTCATGGCCCAGTAATGAAAGCAGATGGTAGAGACTCTCAATCATCACACAAACACATCAACACACACACACACACACACACACACACACACACACACACACACACACACACACACACACACACACACACACACACAGTGATTTAATCCTGATGAAGTTGTTTAGCAGAATATTATCACTGTTCATATTTAATCCAAATACATTCACAGTAAATCCAGATCCATGTCATTAAAGAGCAGGTAGGGGTCAGGGGTCATCTAGCCTGAGGACATTGAGGGATCGAACCCAGAACCTTTTGGCCGGGACCACTAGGCGTCTTTTAGTTCTATATAGGTTTACTATTCCTTATACCTGGAGGTATTGATTTTGGTTATACATGCATATAAGTATTTGAAGGGATTTCATATGATGAAAATACTATGCATTTATTACTATGCCTTTCTGTCCTCAGGATACTGTGATGATGGTATGACATTGATTGTATGATATGATGATAATTTGTCTACTGTTTGTTGGCTGCGGCCCATGTATTCTTTGAGACACACCAAGGTGAATGCCATCCAATTTAGAGATGCGACAGGTTTTCCTCCTGTCTAGAAGGGGTTTTCCCCGAACTAAGTCGGTTGGTGATGTTGATGTTTTTCTTTTCGCTTGAATTTATACTCACCATTTCTAGACCTTATATGATACATAGCATTATTAATTTATAGTATGGTCATCAGTGATGACCAAGGAGGGACTGTTGCGAATAAATAATAAGCATATGTATCAGCAGCTACACATAGCCACACAAGGAGTAGAAATAAATGTATTTTTTTACATTTTCATACAATTTACGTAAGTTTTTTACGTAACTTGCGCAAATTACGTAAGTTATTTACGTAAGTTACGCAATTTTACGTAAGTTACGTAAAAAACTTACGTAATAAGTTACGCAATTTACGTAACTTACGCAAATTACGTAAGTACTTACGCAATTTACGTAACTTACGCAAATTACGTAAGTTTTTTTACGTAACTTCAATTGCGTAAATTACGTAAATAACTTACGTAATTTGCGTAAGTTACGCATTTAAGTTACGTAAAAAACTTACGTAATTTGCGTAAATTACGTAATTTGCGTAAGTTTGCGTAAGTTACGTAAATTGCGTAAATAACTTACGTAATTTGCGTAAGTTACGCAATTTACGTAAAAAACTTACGTAATTTGCGTAAGTTACGCAATTTACGTAAGTTTTTTACGTAAGTTACGCTTACGTAATTTGCGTAAGTTACGTAAATTGCGTAACTTACGTAAATTACGTAAGTACTTACGTAATTTGCGTAAGTTACGTAAAAAACTTACGTAATTTGCGTAACTTACGCAAATTACGTAAGTTATACGTAAGTTACGCAATTTACGTAAGTTACGTAAAAAACTTACGTAATTTGCGTAAGTTACGTAAATTGCGTAAGTACTTACGCAATTTACGTAAGTTACGTAAAAACTTACGTAATAAGTTACGCAATTTACGTAACTTACGCAAATTACGTAAGTTTTTACGTAACTTACGCAAATTACGTAAGTACTTACGTAATTTGCGTAAGTTACGTACATTGCGTAACTTATTACGTAAGTACTTACGTAATTTGCGTAAGTTACGTAAAAAACTTACGTAATTTGCGTAAGTTACGCAATTTACGTAAGTTACGTAAATAACTTACGGAATTTGCGTAAGTTACGTTACGTAAATTGCGTAACTTACGCAAATTACGTAAGTTATTAACTTACGTAAATTGCGTAACTTACGTGACCCCACACGCAGAGGGAGATAAAGAGAGAGACCTGAGCTTGACTGAAGGAGGACACAGTCCTGAGGTCCACCTCCATGCGGTGAGTGATGAATCAGAATGAGATGAATGCTTCAACAATGTTCCTCTTGGCTCAGCACCACTTCTCACCTTGTGGTCATGAGCATGGATGTTGTTAGACCTGGGCATTCGGGGGCTATAGCCCCGGATCTTTTGGGAATAGCCCCGGATCTCTGTGCCGTGAAATAAAAAATAACCCCCCCCCCCCCACGTCGGTCGTCGGTCCGGGGTGTGTTACGATCACGCACCCCCCCACCCCCGCGTCGGTCGTTGGTCCAGGGTGTGTTATTGAAAAATAACTTTATCATTCACACACACACACACACAGAGTAACGCTAGGAGTTAGTATTACTATGCCCCCATGAATGTCATGTGATTATTATTGTTGCAAAGCCTGGTTTAGGTTAAATCCTCTGTAAAACATGAATGAATACAGCAAGAGAAAAACATTTAACTTTATTTTATTGTCTGGTTTGATAGTCAGACAACTGAAAAATAACAGATATAAATCTATGAATAAATAACAATTAATTTAAAAAGCCACAGTGAGTGTTTTCACACATACTGGTGGTATACAGTGATGTGTCGTTTCGTTTGTTTTCACTCTGGTCCAAACGCCGCAGCACTGGCAGGGCTTCATGTTTCCATGACGACGGACCAGAAAAGACGCGCGTGACGTCATGTTGACATGACTCCCGATTGTTAAAATGAGTCTAGCCTAGTCTAGTCTCTAACAACAGAGACACACGTACGCACTACACAGGTACTTGTGGCGCTGCTGTTTCTGCTTAATAAATGGACTCCAGTTCGACTGTAGCCGCGCTAATGGCGCTAACCGGGCTAACAGAGCTAACTGGTAAACGGTGCCTGGACTCCAGCACTCACCGATATGGTATCGGAATCGGAACAACTCTCGGTAAAAGGAAAGAAGTGTGAGACACAGCTTTGGAGCAACTTACTGAGTTGATTCACAACACTACAACTAAACGGATCTCACTCTGCGTGAGTCGCACTGGACGCCGGTCGGGCTGCGGAGCGGTGCAGAGGAGAAGGAGGGGTGAGAAGAGGATGATACCATTTGCTAAGCGGGGATGTTTTCATTTTCGTCCTTAACATATACATTTTAAACCACAAACTACGGAGTATGTTTTGGACATTATTTAACCCTGTCAAAGACAAACACAATTTTTAGAATAACATTTCTTACCCAAGTTTTAGGGGTGCTGAGCCTGTTTTTAGGGGTGCCTCAGCACCCCTAAAAATGGGCTTAGCCTTGTGGAGGCCAGAATCATGTCATAATTCAAACCTGAAAAAAAAGGTTTCAAAGGCTTGTAAGTCTGTGTTTGAAAACTCAACACCCTTGTAAAAAAGGTTTTGCACCACTGAAAAAAGAGATTATAGCCTGAAAAAAAAAGTCAAACATCTGCAAACATGATTTTGTGTTCTATTTTATCTTCTTCATCATTTTCACCAACACATTTTCAAAGCTAAAATGTTTTCACAAACACATTTTCAAAGTTTAAAAAATGTTCACCAGCGCATTTGCAGAGTTTCAAATCTGACACTGTTCTAACAGTGTATTACTTTGTTTCCCGGTTTTGAAAAACTTGTAAATGGGATTCTGCAAACAGCTGTTCAAACAATGAGAAATACGTTTTGAAAGGTTGAATATTTATTTTTAAAAACTTGTAAAGGTGTAATTTACACCATTGCAATGTATTTTTTCAGAACTTAATTTTCAGCACTGACTTTTCAGAGATTTGACCCGCAAGCTTGCGAGTCACGTGATTATTGACACTGTTCTGTCGCCGTTTCGTTTTGAAACTCCTTTAGCGTCAAAGGTCTGAAAACGTGGTTCTGAAAAAAGGAAAAAAAAACCTTCCTGGGGGCGGGACCATCTTGCTCTAAACCTATTGGTTGCTCTCTGCTGAGGCACAGTCCAATCACATGCGCCGTTGACCGGGCTGTGCGGGATTGACAGTGCTCTGCCGATGACAAGAATAACAAGCGACTTGCGTGGTTGATTTTGTTGTCTATTTTCTGGAACCATGGCTGGTAGACAGGCGAGCAATTTTATTCTGTATTGTTTGCGTTCTAACCGCCCGCGAGCCTCCTGCGGCTCGCCAAGCTGTAATTTGCAACACGTTCTCATCCCAACTCCTAATATACCGACGGTTTGTCACGCCCCTAGACGTGATACTGACGCAAAATGTACCCTCCCGCGTCTGTGTGAAACGATCTGTGTGAAACAATCTCATAAACCCGTTCGCGGTGGTAAGAGACGAGCAGAGTCTACAGCGTCCGCTCGCAGAGCAGAGTCTACAGCGTCCGCAGTCTACTGTGAAACAATTCACTCCAAAAAGGGTTATGGTCAGGGTTAGGGTTAGGGTTATGGTGAGGGTTAGCGTAATCTATCACCGTGACCGGGTTATTATTGGCTCCATATAGCCTCGCCCCTGGTTGCTAATAACTAATAAAGTATTTATTAGTTATAAGCACACTGACTCAAGGACGTGTGGGCCCACAGTCAGCAACGCTGATGAGGTCATGAAGTTGACTCAAAGTCCGGCCGTAATAAATATCCTATCACCGCTGGACGGTGTGGTGATGAACGACTTGAAACACAAGAACCGAACGTCCGGGTAATGACTGATGAGGACCACCAACAACATGACTGCACCTCCAATACCCTAACCCAGCCGGAATCACCCCCCTCCGCTCTCCCTCTCTCCCCCCCCTCCACTCTCCCTCTCCCCCCCCCTCCACTCTCCCTCACTCTCCCCCCTCCGCTCTCCCTC
>JAOPHQ010000779.1:5000-7500 GCA_030340625.1 Merluccius polli
TGTGTGTGTGTGTGTGTGTGTGTGTGTGTGTGTGTGTATATATATATATATGTGTGTGTGTGTGCAGATCGTGACGGACTACATCTTCCTGTGTCCGGCGCGGCGCGCTGCGCGGGCGGCGCCGGAGGGCCGGGTGTGGATGTACGTGTTCGACCACGTGGCCTCGGACCCCCGCGTCTGGTCCGGCGTCACTTCCTGTTACCGCCACGTGTGCCACGGCGCCGAGCTGCCCTTCCTGTTCCACTCGGCCTCCGTCGCCAACTTCACCATGACGACGGGGGAGACGCTGCTGTCGGACCGCATGCTGTGCTACTGGGGGGCGTTCGCCCGCGCCGGGGACCCCTCCCCCGCGCCGCGCCTGCAGACGCCCTTCTGCCGGGCGGCGCGGGCGCCGGCGTGGCCGCGCTACGACGCCCGCCGCCTGCTGATGAACCTCACCACGCCGAGCCACGCCCACGCCGGCAGCCGCGACGCCATCTGTGACTTCTGGGACCGCCTGGGCGTCTACTGACCCGCTGAGGCGGAATACGAGTGGGCCGTCGCTACGGCAACCGTTTCCTGAAGAGACTTACAGCGGCGCAAACTTTACATCGTGATGACGTACATTATTTGACTATTATGACATATATATATACATACATATATATATATATATATATATATATATATATATATATATATATATATATATATATATATACTGTATATGACCTTTAGTGTTTCATATGAATTAAATTTGAATACTAATAATAAACTATTTGTATAGAAGAATACAACACAGAGTGAAGTACAGATGTCATCATGTGGCTCCAGAATGAATGAACACACACACACACACACACACACACACACACACACACACACACACACACACACACACACACACACACACACACACACACACACACACACACACACACACACACACGCTGACATAGCGTGTAATAAACAGGTCACCGAAGGGAGATCAATAACTGATTAGCATGTAGCATGATGTGCTACATGCTGCTACATGCTACATGCATGGTAGCTGTATATGAAACCCTCTTATTAATAATCACTTCTACAACTCCCCTCTCCCCCTCCTCACCTTCCTCCCCCTCTCCCTCCCCCTCTCCACATCTCCCCTCCCCCCTCCCTTCTCCTCCCCTCCCCCCTTCCTCCCTTCTCCTCCCCTCCCCCTTCCTCCCTTCTCCTCCCCTCCCCCCCTCCTCGTTACTAAAAACTGATGCAATTCATATGTTGAGAATTCATAATTACTCTCACACACACAATGTTCTACAGACATAATCACCCTCTCATTCAGTCTTCTACAGACATAATCACCCTCTCATTCAGAGTCTTCTACAGACATAATCACCCTCTCATTCAGAGTCTTCTACAGACATAATCACCCTCTCATTCAGTCTTCTACAGACATAATCACCCTCTCATTCAGAGTCTTCTACAGACATAATCACCCTCTCATTCAGTCTTCTACAGACATAATCACCCTCTCATTCAGAGTCTTCTACAGACATAATCACCCTCTCATTCAGTCTTCTACAGACATATTCACCCTCTCATTCAGTCTTCTACAGACATAATCACCCTCTCATTCAGAGTCTTCTACAGACATATTCACCCTCTCATTCAGAGTCTTCTACAGACATATTCACCCTCTCATTCAGTCTTCTACAGACATAATCACCCTCTCATTCAGAGTCTTCTACAGACATATTCACCCTCTCATTCAGTCTTCTACAGACATAATCACCCTCTCATTCAGAGTCTTCTACAGACATAATCACCCTCTCATTCAGTCTTCTATAGACATAATCACCCTCTCATTCAGAGTCTTCTACAGACATAATCACCCTCTCATTCAGTCTTCTACAGACATAATCACCCTCTCATTCAGAGTCTTCTACAGACATAATCACCCTCTCATTCAGTCTTCTACAGACATAATCACCCTCTCATTCAGAGTCTTCTACAGACATAATCACCCTCTCATTCAGAGTTTTCTACAGACATAATCACCCTCTCATTCAGTCTTCTACAGACATAATCACCCTCTCATTCAGAGTCTTCTACAGACATAATCACCCTCTCATTCAGAGTCTTCTACAGACATAATCACCCTCTCATTCAGTCTTCTACAGACATAATCACCCTCTCATTCAGTCTTCTACAGACATAATCACCCTCTCATTCAGTCTTCTACAGACATAATCACCCTCTCATTCAGTCTTCTACAGACATAATCACCCTCTCATTCAGTCTTCTACAGACATAATCACCCTCTCATTCAGTCTTCTACAAACATAATCACCCTCTCATTCAGAGTCCTCTACAGACATAATCACCCTCTCATTCAGAGTCTTCTACAGACATAATCACCCTCTCATTCAGTCTTCTACAGACATATTCACCCTCTCATTCAGTCTTCTACAGACATAATCACCCTCTCATTCAGTCTTCTACAGACATAATCACCCTCTCATTCAGAGTCTTCTAC
>JAOPHQ010000779.1:17500-20415 GCA_030340625.1 Merluccius polli
GATCGCCTTGGCAACACAAACTACAGCCACTGACTGGTCACTAGTTACAGGAACAACCAGCAGGTTAAGGTGTACATCTTATTAAACTCATCGTAGTGAAGATGGTGAAGGATCTGATTCTCCACCGTCTACCTGTAGCCATCTAGTCTAGACTAGTCCTCCAGACCTGTAGTCATCTAGACTAGTCTAGTCCTCCAGACCTGTAGCCATCTAGACTAGTCCTCCAGACCTGTAGCCATCTAGTCTAGTCCTCCAGACCTGTAGTCATCTAGACTAGTCCTCCAGACCTGTAGTCATCTAGACTAGTCCTCCAGACCTGTAGTCATCTAGTCTAGTCCTCCAGACCTGTAGCCATCTAGACTAGTCCTCCAGACCTGTAGCCATCTAGTCTAGTCCTCCAGACCTGTAGCCATCTAGACTAGTCCTCCAGACCTGTAGCCATCTAGTCTAGTCCTCCAGACCTGTAGTCATCTAGACTAGTCCTCCAGACCTGTAGTCATCTAGACTAGTCCTCCAGACCTGTAGTCATCTAGACTAGTCCTCCAGAGACACCCTCACCTGCATCCAATAGACCAGGGATTCCCAAAGTGTGGTGTGCGCCCCCCAGGGGTGCGTGAGCTGCCACCAGGGGGCGCGAGAGGAAAAATGTAATGGTGGTCTGGTGTAATATTACACAATTACAGTGCTGTTTTTAAGTGGGATTTTTCCATACAATAAAAAAACATTATAGCATTATATTGAAACTTTGTTGATGTTGTCATGCGTGTTCTGGTTATTTGCGCATGATTAAACATGAGTCTTTACATGGCGATAAAACAAAGCTTTGTTGCGTTTTTTTTTTTTTTAAGTGGGGATTGAGGATGCGCCAACCCGGTTGGGATGTAGCAGGAAAAAAAGTTTGGGAACTGCTGCAATAGATGAACAGTAAATAAACAGCGGAGGGTAACGGGTAAAGAATGAGCAGACGGGGACACGTTGACCAGTTTATTCATGAATATACACGTACAGTTATTGAGTACATTGGTAACTTGTAGCATAGCATTTAGCCCTGACAACAGCTGCTAACTTTATGAATGGATGTGTCTGCGGTACCCCGGCCGTCCACCAGGGGGCGGTGCAGACCCACCAGGGGGCGGTGCAGACCCACCAGGGGGCGGTGCAGACCCACCAGGGGTGTGGGAAGCCAATCGTCTTTCTCTTATTGCTCTAATGTGCTTCAGCTGGGGAGGGGGGCGGGGCTTACCGGAGAAGGCAGCCTTCTCGTTGGTGCTTTGTTTCCTTCACAGTGATAAAGTTGAACTTTGACCCCCAGGGGGTGGGAGGTGCGAGTCACCTGACCTCGGGGGGGGGGGGGGGGGTTTACTTTTGACGTAAAACGCACACCTCCGCTGTGGGGGTTGTAATAGTTTCTGTGCTACATCTACCAGCCGGTCCTACAACACGGCAAAAACATGCAATGCTCTTTAAACCAAACACGGGTTAGACAGTCATAGTGCAGCACACCGACCCGCTAGCAGGAGGCTAACGCGATAGCATGATAGCACGCTAACCCGCTAGACGGCAGGGCAGCGCATTGGACGCTAGCTCGCTTACACAAGAGGGTAGCGCGTCAGCAGGACAACCCACTAGAAAACGGGCTAGCGTGTTAGCATGCTAGCACGCTAGGCAGAAGCTAGTGTGTTGGACGCTAACTCACTCTACATAGTGCTGGGGGGGGGGGGGGGGGGGCGCTAGCGGGTTCAACAGTGCAGTACAAAGTGCTGCTGGATCTGCGAGGGCCGCTGCTAGCGGAGCAGCAGCCGGGAGTATGGGATGGATATACGACAGCCTTGTGACGCCCCCTGGTGGCCAGACCCCAGAACCACCGCCGCCAGAACCCTCTGGAATGTTCTAGTGGACTGGAGACGGACCGGGAGGGCTCGCGGCGCTAGCTGGGTGGGCCGCTATAGGGGAGCTGGTAAGGATGGAGTCAGAACTCAGGGGGAGGAGGAGGAGGAGAAGAAGACCTGGTGGTTCTGAAGGTTTAAGCAGCGGCGACACATGGTTCTGTTTAAACGGGGTTTGGTGCCGGCCGGTCCTGGGGTGGACTGGAATGTTTTAATTATTTTTTTTTTTTTAGGATAGAGCAGAACCCGGGAGGTTCTCGGACCCGGACCGACTGGCGTTCGGATCCCCGTCCTCCACCAGAACCGCCATTGGGTCCCCCCCCCCCAAGTGCTAACAGAACCTTCCAGACCCCGACCCTGGCCAACCAGCAACAGACCCGGGAGAGGCTGGAGGAGGAGGAGGAGGGGGGAGGAGGGCTTTTGAATCGTCATGGCGACGTTGCCGTGACGCCGCCTGTACCACAGCTGTTGTCGAAGAGCAAATACAACAAAAACCGTCGGGAGGAAAATAACGGAGCTAGCGGTGAGGAGACCATGCGACCCGCAGGGACTACAGAGGAGGAACACAAAGGACTAGTAAAATACCACGTACACCAGTATTTTAAAATGCTAAAATACCATGTATACCGAGCCGGGGGCCCGCGGGATTAGAACAGTTCTGGTAACAAAAATCTTTAAACCCCCTCTTTTCTCTTTTTTTCTTCAATTTATTTCTACCAAGAAAAATACAAAACATCATAAGGCTGAGTATCTAGTTTGTGTGGTTACAGTGTGGTTAGTCCTCCTGGCCGCCGGGGGCACTCTTCACTGCTGTTTACACTCGGGTGGCGGGTTGGCGTCCTTCTGCAAAGAGACCGGACATGGAGGGGTTAACACCACACACACACACACACACACATATATATCCCAAGACAAAATGGGGGACGTTGGGTTGAATCAGAGCCCGTCTACGGAGAGTCTGTCCACTCCCCATTAAGTCCCATTGTACCGAATTTTGGTTGCAGTTCCACCAGAGCTCCACTGGGGCGC
>JAOPHQ010000780.1:0-10000 GCA_030340625.1 Merluccius polli
ACCGAATAGTCCCCTCTCTCTCTCTTTCATTTTCTCTCTTTCTCTTTCGCTCTGTGTGTGTGTGGGCAAATTTAAAACCTAATTGGAGAATGTGGCCTACATGGCCAGTGCGTGATTATTTTTTTTTTGCATTTCAAAGCTCGTCATCAAAGCTTCACAGTGGATTGAATCGTTGTTTTATTTCATCATCACGCAAAGAAAAACAAAATGGTTTGCTTGCTCGCACAGCCGTGGCGCAGCATACAGTATTACTGTGCTCACTAACGGACTACTCGTCCTTGGGCCGGAGATGCGCCAGCTGTGGCGCTCGTCTCGCGTTGACTTGAACGAAGCTCTTTTAATTGGATGTCTAATTACGGTGACAGCGCGCGCGCACCGTCTCGAGCCAAGCACCGGCTGACGTCTCTCAACGGCTTTCCGGTTACCTGCGTTTTAATGGAGTTGTCACGGCTGTGACATTTTAACAAAAACCACAGCAGCAGCAGCAGCAACAACAACTTTGTTTTCCATCTGTCTGAACTAATTAAAATTATATACAGGACCATTACGACTAGGCTACTGACGGTAGTCATGATGTAATATGGTTGGTGGTGGATTGTTGTCGGCGCCGTAAAAATATCCGAGGCTACATTAGCCGAGCACGTGGTTGGAGAACCGAGGGACACCTCACCGCTCAGTTCTGGGGCCTTATGAGATTGAATTGCAGAGCCTCAGAAATGGCCCCGACCTATTTTCCTGCACTTCAGGGCTTTCTGCCTAACCATAAACCTAACCAAGCAGTTGTGTTGCCTAAACCTAACCAAGCAGTTGTGTTGTCCAAAACCTAACCAAGCAGTTGTGTTGCCTAAACCTAACCAAGTTAGCCTAGTCCTAACTAGACCTTCGTACTCATTACATTCATACTAAAGGTCTAGCAGTGCTGTAGAGACAAACGATTTCTCACTTGAAGGCGGGTGCTGTTGAAGTTTAAAACCTATTGGCTCTGCCCAGTGCCACTCTGGATCTGCCTTAACCAATCGCTAACGTTTGGTCGTGACGTATTTCATGCGCCAGAAACCACGTTGCGCGCAGTATACAAACGGCAGATGCAGTGAGCATTAGCATTAGCCTCCGCCCGCCTCTACGTCACTGTTCTCAGGCCGCGCCTCCTGTTCGCTGATTGGAAGGCACATTTGAGGGAAAAGAAATCGTTCTAACATACAGCACTCCCAGACCTTAGTACTGAAGTGAAATGAAAATTGAGCGGAAGTACGTAGGTGGGCGGAGCCAGGCTATAACCAAGTAGTCGTGTTGCCTAAACCTAACCAAGCAGTTGTGTTGCCTAAACCTAACCAAGTAGTTGTGTTGCCTAAACCTAACCAAGTAGTTGTGTTGCCTAAACCTAACCAAGTAGTTGTGTTGCCTAAACCTAACCAAGTAGTTGTGTTGCCTAACCCTAGTTGTGTTGCCTAAACCTAACCAAGTAGTTGTGTTGCCTAACCCTAACCAAGTATGTGTTGTCTAAACCTAAGGGACTGTACGATATTTACCGGGGGGGGAGGGCCGGTTGTCAGGGGGGGAGGGCCTAGGAGAATTTTTTTAAGCCTTAGGGGAGGGCCCAGGAGAATATTTTTGGCCTGGGGGGAGGGCCGAGGAAAATTATTTTTTCCTGATGTATGATATCTTTTTTCCCTTATCAATGATCAGTTTCCGATATTTGAAAAGGTGTGTAGGCCAAAACATGATTCACGTCTCCTTGACAGAGTGGGCGAGTCCAAAATGTCGCAAGAAACAAAGCATCACGGGGCGGCGGAAACTTGTGGATACCTGAATCTCTCACAACCCCCCTCGTGAGCTTGCAGGTTTTTAAACATGGCGTCAAGTCAAACAACAAGCAGCAAACGTGGTGACTTTCTGCAAAGAAGAAGCAATGTCCGGGCAGCTTCTATGGTTCACCCGAGATAGTCACGGTAGTTTGTGTTTTGTCTTATAATAGCCTATAAGGCAGGCACGTGCAGAGGGGGGGGCTATGGGTGCCCGAGCACCTGCCCTTTTCCCTTTGAAGGACCAAAGTGCCCTTTTGAGCGGACCAAAGTGCCCTTTTGCCCCCCGCCCCCCCCCCCCCCCCCCCCGCTCAACAATCGCGCAACAGAAATTTTCCGGTAGCACCCCCCCCCCCCCCCCTCCCCGCTCAACAATCGCGCAACAGAAATCCTCCGGTAGCACCCCCCCCCCCCCCCCCCCCCCCCCGCTCAACAACAAAAACTCCTGAGCACCTGCCCCTCAAAGGGTCTCTGCACGGCCCTGCTATAAGGTACAATGTCATCAGCCAAGTTGTGAAATTATTGGGGGGTGAGCATAGGCGTCGATTACGGGGGGGACATGTCCCCACCACTATTTATAATTTGAATTTTGTCCCCACCACTTTTAAAAATGTGCAACCCAATTGCGACCGAAAAAATCCCCACATACTCAACCGCAGCCCGTTCTCATCCCAACTACAGCGTCCGCTCGCAGAGCAGAGTCTAGCGTCCATTCACTCCAATAATAACCCAGTCACGGTGATAGATTACTGCTAACCCTAACCATAACCCTAACCATAACCCTAACCCTAACCCTAACCATAACCCTAACCCTAACCATAACCCTAACCATAACCCTAACCCTAACCATAACCATAACCATAACCCTTTTTGGAGTGAATTGTTTCACAGTAGACTGCGGACGCTGTAGACTCTGCTCTGCGAGCGGACGCTGTAGACTCTGCTCGTCTCTTACCACCGCGAACGGGTTTATGAGATTGTTTCACACAGATCGTTTCACACAGACGCGGGAGTATCAGACGTCTAGGGGCGTGACAAATCGTCGGTATATTACGAGTTGGGATGAGAACGGGTTGTCTGCCGAAACCGTCAAGTCTAAATCATGCGATAGGCGCGCACGATGACATCCTCACAGCATGCACACGGGCTGTGTGTGGACTCGGGTCTGCGGCTGAGTCCGCGGCCGGGTCCGCGGGTCCGGTGCTGGGTCCGCGGCTGGCGGGTCCGGTGCTCCCGTTGACAATCGCGCCCCCCCCCCATGAATAGCTTACATAAGGGTCCCCAGCACTTTTCAAACCACACTCAAGCTTATGGTTATTGTCCCCACCACTTCTAAAACCAAACTGACGCCACTGGGGGTGAGTCTCGTAACATTGATAAAAGCAGGCTTGTCCCCATTCTCAAGTTCAAGGCACAGCGTGGCATAAACCCCTGCTCTTGCTGCGTGTGTACCCGTGTGTGTGTGTGTATGTGTGCTTATGTGGCCGTTTTAACCTTGTAAACGTCATTTTCCGACCAATTTTATTTGATTCACGTAGCGGGGAGGGCCTAGGAGAATTTTTTTGAGCCGGGGGGAGGGCCCCGGAAAAAAAAAAAATACCAGGGGGGAGGGCCAGGCAGAACAATTTTAACCCAATCGTCTGGCGACCGGCCCTCCCCCCCCCGCTAAATATCGTACAGTCCCTAACCAAGTAGTTGTGTTGCCTAACCCTAACCAAGTTAGCCTAGAAATCTAGACGCCCCTAGCGGCAGCAAATTTAATTTGCAGCCAGGGGGGTCTAGCACTTCGCCGTTGGCTTGCGCTGCTGGAAACAGAAAATCTGTCAGACCAATCACAGCGTGAGGGGCGGAGTCGGAAGCCGGGCTACCATGACGACAGAGTTGCGACGGTTCTGTGTTAGAGGTAAACAATGGCTGCTGCTGCTGGCGAACGGCTGTCTTTCCACTCGGCTTTGGCCGCGACTCTTCAAGACTTGAAGTTAACATTTTATTTGAGAAAAGAACAAAGAACGGCACTGAAGTCTTTCCTCGAAAAGAAATATGTATTGGGAGTTTTGATTAATTACGTAGTCAGAGCCGTCGCTCTGACTACGTCACCTTCTTCGTTGCTCTGATTGGTTGTAGCGCTATCCTATTGCGTGCAGAGGGAACTTGAAAGACAACCGTTTATCCCGCCCACACTGCCAATGGAGCTGAGCCAGACCTTACATCTTTCTGATGTGGGTCTGGCTTGCCAGGCTATAACCAAGTAGTTGTGTTACCTAACCAACCAAGTAGTTGTGTTACCTAACCCTAACCAAGTAGTTGTGTTGCCTAAACCTAACCAAGCAGTTGTGTTACCTAAACCTAACCAAACTGACTAAAAACTGAAAATAATAAATACCAAAAAAATGAAAATAATGTTAACTAAAAATAACAGGGTTCAGATCACAAACCCGTCTTCTTGGTTGAGAGTCCTGTGTTTGACAGGATTCATCCACCCCAACCTCCTCCTCCCTACATGTACTTTGTCACTCTTTATACTTCGGCACATGATTTCCTGAAGCCTTTCTGGCAGAAAGTCCTGAAGGCAAACTTGTCCCGTCTGCCATGTTCCCTGACAGAGTGCATTAAGTAATAGGCTGCAGGCTGTGACGTTATGATGACAAAGCGAGATGAGTTGATGATTTGGCTCTCGTATCTGTTTGATTTGTTTTAATGAATCTCAGCTCCTGCCAAAATGTTTTTGTAGATGTATAACTGGTGGACGAGCTGTTATGAATACAGTCAACATTACATAGCATAACCCGTGTGCTAGTTGTCCATTTACGCTCCTGAATTCATGCAAAATACCTGCACAAGGTGTTCACCGGCCAGGGAAGATGCAGCCTCCCAATAGAAAAGCAGGGCCTGCCTACTGCAGAGCCGTGTCATACAGACAGTGGATCTGGTGTTCGAACCACATTTTAGATACGTAACAATATTGCAGTCTTGCGGCAGAGTCATTGAAAGTTTGATATAAAAGCTTGGCTTTAGGCTGCTCTGATTTTAACAATCCACTTGATTGCATCCCAGAGTATATTTGTTTTCTCCAGTTTCTGTATTAATGCTGTGTATCCCAAATTACATGTCATACCTTTACAAATATTGTGTATCTTCTTCTACTAGGCTTGGATAATCTAATGTTGTGGGGGTTCGACTCCCAGCTGAATGGTTCTAGGTTCAAACCCCAGCGTCCTTCAGCAAAATGCCTAACTTGCTCATTAATTACACATAGACTAACTAATAATCACTAGTCCTTGAATGAATGAATCACCGCAAGATGAATTTCAGTTAATATTATCTCAATCTTCGTTAAAATGTATTATCTTTCTTGTATTACCCAGACAAGAAAGGCAGGTAAAGGTAAAACAGTTTTTCCTACAGTGGCAGTGTTATACTCTCTGATATTCTGTTAGCGCCATCTAGTGGACAAAAACCGTACTTAAGACAAAAACTGTACTTAACAGTGGAAAATCTCCCAAAATATTGATTCATTAACATACCAATTATATCTATGATATCTTTATTATCAAAAGTTACAACATCGTTAAACATGCTTTTTGCTATTTGCTTCTTGCCTGCATCACGGTGGCGGCAGTACCCACTTGGTCCACAGGGAGTCGCCCAAGGACCGCACGTTGGTCAGTGGAGTACAAGCATGTAGTGAATCGGTGGCATCTCGGGATTCAAACTGTATTATCATGACACATCTCTATCCCTACCTTACCTACACACAAGTGCATAGCAACAGGGTCAGCATCCAGGGTAAGTTCCCCATGCCGTGCAGATTCAGAAGGTGCGCTGAATGCCAATTGCCAAATGCCAACTAACACCTGTTGTAGGCTACAAGAAGTTGCCCCATTAATCTTACCAATGCCCTTCCACAGACTCACACACACACACACGCAGTTGTCCCAACATAACAAAATACCAACATACCAACATATACTTAAGTGGGTAACACTTTACAATAAGGTACGCAAAAAGTGGGTAGTTACTGAGGAACGAATGAGTAACGAATGATGTACGACCAGGGCCCTAACTGGGCCCTAACGGGGCCCTAAGTGACAGTTACTCAGTAACTACTGAGGAATTACTGGTAAACAGACTAGGGGACTACTGTATTTGTTACTGAGTAACGAATGATGAACAACCAGGGCCCTAACTGGAACCCTAACAGGGCCCTAAGTGACAGTTACTCAGTAACAAACAGTAGTCCCCTAGTCTGTTTACCAGCAATTCCTCAGTAGTTACTGAGTAACTGTCACTTAGGGCCCAGTTAGGGCCCCAGTTAGGGCCCTGGTCGTTCATCATTCATTACTCAGTAACGAATACAGTAGTCCCCTAGTCTGTTTAGCAGTAACTCCTCAGTAGTTACTGTGTAACTGTCACTTAGGGCCCCGTTAGGGCCCCAGTTAGGGCCCTGGTCGTTCATCATTCGTTACTCATTCGTTCCTCAGTAACTACCCACGTTTTGCGTACCTTATTGTAAAGTGTTACCCTTAAGTGTCCCTGGCCTGTAGGCTCTCGATCGGGTCCTAAATCTAATGTCATTTAAAGAATGACAAGCATTAGCATTAGGAGCAACCCAGTCATGGCTGTGGTGGGAATTCAATTAAACAAGTCGCTTTCTTTTTCAGTCTTGCCCAAATACGTCAGCATTTCAGTTGCCTTGGCAGTTGTCAGAACTGAAGTTGTTGCCTAGGCAGCGACTTGTGACAGCAGGTACTTTAAGCTGCCCACCACGCACCATTTCAATATACATTGATGTGTTTGTTATATTCAAGCAGCAGCATCATCCCTTAGCACTCTGTAACTTAAAGAACTTATGGTGGTGGATATGTAAGAGTTAACATTTTCATACAAACACACTGGCAGAATCAGTGGGAGCCGATTGACATTTTCCAAAAGACAACCAGTTCAGCCACAATATATCACATTTATAGTGTGTGTGTGTGTGTGTGTGTGTGTGTGTGTGTGTGTGTGTGTGTGTGTGTGTGTGTGCACATGTGTGTGTGTGTGTGTGTGTGTGCACATGTGTGTGTGTGTGTGTGTGTGTGTGTGTCCATAAATATAATGGAGAGGAGAAGTTACGGGATTTGCGATAGCATTTCAGTGTGTGTGTTTGTGTGTATGTTTGTGTGTGTGTGTGTGTGTGTGCGCGTGTTTGTATGTGTGTATGTGTGTGTGTGTGTGTGTGTGTGTGTATGTGTGTGCACATGTGTGTGTGTGTGTGTGTGTGTGCACATGTGTGTGTGTATGTGTGTATCTCCATAAACATAATGGAGAGGTGAGAAGTTTCAGTGTGTGTGTGTGTGTGTGTGTGTGTATGTTTGTTTGTGTGTGTATGTGCATGTGTGTGTGTGTGTGTGTGTGTGCGTGTGTATGTGTGTGTGTGTGTGTGTGTTTATATAGGGATTGGTCTGTGGTGGAGCAGCAGCAGTAGTCGTAAGCAGATGTGCAAGGTCTGCAAGTGTGTAAAGACGTTGCATATTAAAAAAAAAAAAAAACCTGTTCATGCACGGACTGCTGGTGTGCACACATGCACAGTATGAGCGTGCACGTGACTTAAATGTGTTTTCCTGGCGAGCCACGGCAGCAGCAGCCAATAAAACCTGCTGCACGAGAGAGAGAGAGAGAGAGAGAGAGAGAGAGAGCCTCCACTCGCTTCAGCTCCATGGCCGATGGCACCTAGGCGGCCTATCAGGAGAGGTGGTGATTTCAGCTTATTACGCAGCCTTTGTTCACGCAATACACAGACACACATGCACACACACATACACACACACACACACACGTGCACACATACACAGACAGACACACACACACACAACCACCTATGAGCCAGAATGTGCTTTTGAGAGCCAGAGCAGGAGTTGATGAAACAACAAAAATATGCGCTAATATAATTTATGAGGAACAGGCGGGCGGTGAAAGAGAAAGCGAAAGGAAAAAAAAACTAAAGAGATGGGATGTGTGCACGTGAACAGTGGTGATGAGTAAACACTTGCGAAACGTTTTGTGTTTCTCCCTCTGAGTCCACGTGATCCACTAGTGATTTCACTTCAGCCGGCAGTCTGCTGCTCCTACAAAATGAATAGGGGCTTTTACATCAGAATGCATCATGGGATTTTTTGGTTTTGTTGGCGATACCACCGCCATATTGAGAGGACTCCAGAGAGTTGTAGTGCTGTAAAATCCTAATTTAACGTGAACATACCGTAACCCAGGCAAATGAAAACTTTGTTTCGCCTCGTCACGCATGAGAAACGCTGTGGCGGTTTCAAACACGACAATGTCTCCCCGTAACGACGAATCATTTCACGATTAATTACTAAACAATGACCAAAAAAACGTGACTACCAACATGATAACTAACATTACAATGCTCCTATGCTTCCAAAATGGCGGTCATTGCAATGTGACGTCGTACAAGCCCTATTTCCATGCTGTGTATCCCACACGTGTACCAGATGCACTAGTTGGATCATGTACCGATCCAACAACTCACACCACAAACTCCGCGCTTACAAAACTATGTATTTGGTTTATAGGCCAGTATGCTCTTCGCAAAAACACAGTTCAAGAACCATTGAAAACGGTGGCTTCCTCAAATTCTACCCTTTTGACACTGTAGAAAACCCTTCAAACCAACTGTCAAAGGAATACAAATTTCACTGGTGATTTCACCTGGGGTGAACAGTGTGAATACCAACGACGCACTCCTGCAACGCTAGCTCTAGTTATTACAGAGAAGGCGGCTCCGCCCCCCCACACAGCACCTATAATACATCATACATTATAGCCGCGGTCCGACAGAGCCCCCGAAAAAATAAGCATCAAAGCGACAAGGAAAGCGGGGCATAGGTAATGTTGTTCCTAATTTTAGAGCCCGTCGGACTCCCGCTCATATTTAATGAGAAAGTGTTGCTGGAGGAAAGGATTTTCCATTTTCTATGAAGGCCTGAGAACAAATCAATAAGTAATAGAAGGAAGATTTACAGTTATCCCACCGGCGGGTAACCTGAGACCAGCTCCAGATGTTGTGCTTTCAATGTGTTTGTTTTTTTGTTGTATTATCTTCTCTGGAGGTAGGATCTCTACTTCGCTCGATTTATCCATCCTGACCCGCCTCTGTTTTGGTTGTTGTTCTATTTGTCCATATTGTCACAGTTTCAACTGTGTTGTTCTGCTCTCTCGCTGTGAAACCCAGCAATGTTGAGCGTGTCTGTGCATGTGTGGGAAGGTGAAAATGGTGTCCCATTGTGTAGATTTCTGTGGTGGAAACACACACACACACACACACACGAATGTGGGGACACACAAAAAGAATGGTGACCTATGTCTCCATTCACAGAAATACACACACAAACACACGCACACACCAGCAGATACAAACGCACACACCAGCAGACACAAACGCACACACACGTCCTGACACACACACACACACACAAACACACACACCCTGACACACACACACCCCAACAGACACACACATACGCATACAGACACACACACATACACAGACAAATAAACCCCCCCCCCCCCCCCCCCCCCCGCCGCCATGCCGTCCCCCCTGATGTTACCTAGCGGCTGGCCGCCGATGACGCGGGTGTTTTCGCCGACCACGGCGCCACGGGCGTTCCTCTCGCTGGCGTACTGCACGAAGGCGAAGCCCTTGTGCACGGAGCAGCCCACTATCTTGCCGTACTTGGAGAAGAGGGCCTCGATGTCGGCCTTGGTAACCACCGCCGTGTTGAGGTTGCCGATGAAGACGCGAGAGTTGAGGGAGCGCGGGTCATTCTTGTTGGTCACGTTGCTGGTCTGGGTCTTGCCAGTCATCCTCCCCCTACAGCCGCTGAGACAAAACACACACGGTACAGCGGCACGGTTAGCGGGCCCTGGGGGGGGCCGCGGAGAAGTCAGGTAGCTATGTAAGCTAGCTATGCTATTAGTTCGTTAGTATTGCTAGTAGGGCCGAGCAATATGGTAAAAATCATTTGCGATTATCTTGACAGATATTGCGATTTCAATATGATTCACTATTAGTGGGAATGATAATTTGGGCATCACAATTTTCATTTTCACTGAAATAACTATTAAAATCATGATGTGACATTTGTTGGGGTCTGTACCAAACAAACATGTTTTCTTCTGTAACCCTAATCCTCTGC
>JAOPHQ010000780.1:15000-22033 GCA_030340625.1 Merluccius polli
TTATACTACTACCTGTGAAGTTTGCAAAAGTAAAGTCGGCACACATGTCGTAAATAACCATTATACATCTGAATAGAATGGATATTTAGTGACTAAACTGTCGATTTCTCAGTCAACGAAGAATACGTCTACGCTGCCTTCAAAATCCGCCTAGTCGGGGGCACCTCAGCACGCAGCATTTTTTGTAAATATTCAACATATTAGACATGACATGATGCCTCCCTGCCTGTGAATTAGCCGTTTGGCACGCAGACTATAGGTCTCCATACATCAGAGCCCAGCGGGCGTATGTATCCCATCTTGTTTATCCCTGAAATATTAAAAGCTGTTCCTGTCAAATTGTTTTCGCCGCTGTTGAAACCGTGACAGTTGTACATTTTTATGTCTCTTTACTTTCGCTCCGTCCGCCCGTGTCACCCAGCTTCCAGGCGCGCTCCAAATCCGCGGTCCTCTTTCACACTAACTGACAGTGGCTTCAGAGGCTGAAAGTGGAGAGAAGGGAATCATCCCAGCACTTTTCTCCCTGTCTCATCTCTTCACTGACTCACCACCGTCATGACTAAGAGAGGAGGAGGAAGAAGAAGAAAATAAGAAAAAGATGAGAGCTCATCATCACAGGATATGACAAATATGCAAAAGGTTGACATGGATGGATTCTAATACCACGTCTCTCTCTCTCTCTCTCTCTCTCTCTCTCTCTCTCTCTCTCTCTCTCTCTCTCTCTCTCTCTCTATGTCTCTCTCTCTTGCGCTCTCTCTCTCCCTCACCCTGATTGTACAGCATCCCCCCCCACCCATCAATTGGACAATGTTCCACTAAAGGCTTTTACCTCCAGGGTCACAAGTCGAGGGAAAAGGGCCAAATATAACAATTTGTCGTGTTCTTGCACACATCTCATCCTCTGTGTTATCTGCTGCATCCAGTGTTTCTCAAAAGTGGTACCCCTAGGGGTACTTACTAATGTTGGTAAGGAACAATTGTGAAATAATGCAACCCTAATAACATTTATTGAACACTTTGGAAAAACCAAAAAAACAGCAATATTCATGAAAGGATTTTAGTAGCCACACGAATGAATACAAATGTGAGTCAATCAAGGACACATTCTTTGTATTTAATGAAAAACTAAAGACTAATTTGGATAAACAGTACAAAGTGATGCAAATCCAGACTCTCTCTCTCTCCCTCTCTCTCTCTCTCTCTCTCTCTCTCTCTCTCTCTCTCTCTCTCTCTCTCTCTGTCTGCCTCTCTGTCTCTCTCTCTCTCTCTCTCTCTCTCTCTCTCTCCCTCTCTCTCTCTCTCTCCTCTGTCTGCCTCTCTGTCTCTCTCTCTCTCTCCCTCCCTCCCCGTCACCCTCTGTTCCCTTGCATCAATAAATTACTCTACTTAATACCCGGACTACAGCAGCAGCAGCTCTTGCTGAATCATTCAAACTCTTCAATTAGCAATTAGCGCTTAACGAGTTGGGGCCCATTCGGCTCCCAGTCCAACTGCTGGTGGACTATGGTGAGGTAAACACACTGGGTATGGAGGAGACACGTGATTATGGATCCCACCACAGATCTAGCAGATTTCTAACCTCATACCTAAACTTGACCATACCTAAATTAAACATCGCTAACCTAAAACCTAAACTTAACCATCTGATCTCTAAGTTAATACCTAAACTTCAACATCCCTAACCTAATACCTCATTCCCATTGTTCTCATTTATTTTTTGGGTCGTGCTACAATACCTTAACTTAACCATCTCTAATTTTGCGTTCAATGGCCAGCCAATCACAGGGCGATTCTGGGCAGTCTGACCAGGACCTGGGATCTGGCTGTGTCTCAATTAGGAGGAGGCATCTTATAACCCCGATACCTATTTAGGAAGCCTCCTTGTTAGGTACCTACTTTGTGAAAGTGGTTCACAAAGTGAGACAGCCTAACCAGGTAGCATCACGTGACTAAAAAGTCAAGTTGGGCATGCGTCTATTTATTATGGGGAGCTAGCTGGTCGCAGATATTTTCTTTTCTTGAAAATGATTAATTAAAATACCTAAGTGAACACAACAGCAGTTAAACTATGTTTCATTGAGAAATTCATGTAATTATGTCTTTACAAGTGTTTATTTAAAAGATGAAATGCCGCACGGCCTTATGGGATATTCTAAACCAACGGGTGCTTCCTTGAAATCTTGACAAATCTAGGTACCTAGTTAGGATGTTTCCTATGCTTCCTGCTGAATTGGGACAGTCCTACGCCACCAATATTTGTCACCGATTTAGGGAGCATCCTCGCAATGGACCCTTTTCACATTTGTCTTTTGCAGCACCAGCATGGTGTATGTATATTTTCTTGACTAGTTGTGTCTATAAGGGCTGCTGGATTTTCTTGAACTTTAAATATAATTTAACTGAAAAGCAAATCAAAAATACATGTAACAGGGTTATACATTGAATAAATAACATATAAATATATATATATATTTTAAAAAATTATTACAAAATAATTTAGACCTAGATCAAAATAAATAAGATCCACTATGTTGTAACGTAAGTGCACTTCCACAACCTACTGAAAACTACTAAACATATATTCAATATATAAAAATAATACATCAAAATAAATTACACCAAAATAAATTAGATCAAATATGTTGTGCATTGCCACAACCTACCAACCTATTATGGTACACAGCTATATTCAACATATTCCAGTAACTCAGTCCAAGGAAATTAAAGGCTGGCCCACCGTCATGGTCCAGAAGTAATGGAAAATGTTCTACTACAACTTAAGACTAAATGAAAATGATTTAGGCCAACATGGCAAACGCTGGTAGGGCTGCTCGATTTGGGTAATGTAATCTCTGAAAGGTTTTTAGCCAGAAACAGCCTGTTTACATGTTAGTTAATGTTTACTCTCCATCATCTTGGCTGGAGCTGAACTAAACATGCCACAGCCTGGCTCTAGATGGGCAACGCCTCCTGTTCACTTTGTATTGGATGCCATATTGTGCGGTGCAAAGGACGCGGACACCATACGCGTTGCTAGGTCGGCCGCTGTGTTCTCGAGCATGGCAAGTTTAAAACACACAAAGTCACCCGCAGAAAATCTGTCTTTCTGAGTTAACTTTATGCAAATGAGCGTGATGTGCGGCACGTGTTCGGTCATGTGATTGGACGATCGACATTAAGCGAGTCCTGTGGCGGACTCGTGTTGAATTTAATTTCCCGGTTTAAAGCGCTTCCATCGACAACATTGTAAACTCCCACAAGCAGCGACTAGAGAGGGCCCGCTTTTACGGCCCCGCCAAACGTGTCTCGCCCTCTCTGGTTGCTGCTGCGGGAGTTGTCGATTTAAGTGCTTAAAACCGGGAAATTAAATTCAACACGAGTCCGCCACAGACCCGTTGGTCCTCCGGGACTCACAGAATGTCGATTGTCCAGTCCAGTCACATGGCTGAACTACGCTCTCATTTGCATAAAGTTACCCGCCCCTTCAACGCACCGCAAGCCAACCGTCGGCGCGCCAGCCGTCCCATTATCCTTCCAATACGAAGTGAATGGGAGGTGTTGACGCCCGCGAGGCGACGGCTCCGGTGGGGCCGGAAAAGGGGTGCGCTGGATTTAGAAAACAACACATTGTTATTGATTATGTCATTTTCGTAACTGAAAATGAAATGTGCTTAATCGCTCAGCCCTGGTGTTTACGGGTGCACTGCCGTACCTAAATCGAACGGACCCATCCTTAATGTTACGAGCCACATCTGTGTTTTTCCCTAATGTAAAAGTGGTCTTTTGAGACACAGATTACGCAGAGGAGACAGACGACCTCCCAACCTGCACCGACTAACGTGCCTTAGCCATTGTCACTTGTGTTGAGTGTGTGCCGCGTGTTTAGCGGCGCACAGAGTAGAGGCGGAGGGTGAACAATAGCACGGTGGGGAGGACAGAGTTCATCTAGCAGAGCTCTTTGCTATGCCAATCATCTTCAAGGAGTTAAGCGGCGGGCCTTGGACGGCTGTATCACAGACGGAATAAAGAAAGCCGCAGAAAAGAAGGCTTTGCCGGGCGATAGGCGAGTAGGTAGTGGCGGCGGTGTATGAATAATTACTGGGACTTTATACCTTTTCATATTGCTGTTCCATCGGCCCTTTTTATCATTTATATATTTCCCTTATCTTTCACAAAGTCACTTTTTGAACTGTGAGGCGGTGCGTGGGAGCCCATGAGACCCCCGTAACACACTGTTCCAATATGAGACCACCTTCATATCTCTTCTGCAGGGTGCCCCCCATGTGAACTTAAGGGGAGTTCTCGGTAGCACTGGAAATACACACGCGCGTGCACACACACACACACACACACACACACACACACATATACACGCACAGACACACACGCGCACACAGGACTGAAAGTAAGTTGTTTCACATTGAGATTCAGAAACAGCCTATAGCTTTGACCGCTGGTGACACCCAATATAAAAATGCACTCCCCAGAACTATAGGTGGGGGAGCAGAGCCCTAGTGCTTCTGCGGCGGCCGTACCTAAATCGAACGGACCCATCATCAATGTTACGAGCCACATCTGTGTTTTTCCTCCTGTAAAAGGGGTCTTTTGAGACACGGATTACACAGAGGAGACAGACGACAGTTTCCCAACCTGCACCGACTTAACGATCGTCGCTTGTGTTGACTGTGCACCGCGTGTCTAGCGAGGAGGTGAGGGGGGGGGAGGATGAGGGAAGACCTCCCTGCTCCCTAATGAGCACATAGAGGCAGAGGGTGAACAATAGCAAGGTGGGGAGGAAAGAGTTAATGTCTTTCTGCTATGCCAATCATCTTCAAGGAGTTAAGCGGCGGGCCTTGGACGGCTGTATCAAAGACGGAAAAGGAAAGCCTAAGAAAACAAGGCTTTGCCGGGCGATAGGCGAGTAGGTAGTGGCGGCGGTGTATGAATAATTACTGGGACTTTATCCCTTTTGATATTGCTGTTCCATCGGCCCTTTTTATCATTTACATATTTCCCTTATCTTTAACGAAGTCACTTTTTGAACTGTGAGGCGGTGCGTGGGAGCCCATGAGACCCCCGTAACACACTGTTCCAATATGAGACCACCTTCATATCTCTTCTGCAGGGTCCCCCCATGTGAACTTAAGGGGGGGGGGGGGGGGTGTGCATGTACACATGCACACGCGCACACACACACATACAGGACTGAAAGTAAGTTGTTTCACATTGAGATTCAGAAACGCCTATAGCCTTGACCGCTGGTGACACCCAATATAAAAATGCGCTCCCCTGAACTATAGGTGGGGGAGCGAGATGGAGAGAGAATAGAAATATATCTGTACGGGGGGGGTTTTATCTTATATCTCGCAATAATAGCTTTGCCGATTACGTTTAGAACGAGGGCCCAGTCGGGCGCTTCTGGGATGTGATGGAAAATAAATAAATTATTCCCCTGCGCGTTTTAATACCATTTGGATGACTCAACCTGTTGGCGATTTGATGCACAGCGGCGGGGACAACGTTGCACTATCTGATCCGAGGATCGGCGAATTTATCAGAGAAGTGCATCTGGCTGCCAGGAAACGCAGAGGGTTTATTCTGATTATGCGACCCCTGTGTTTTACTTTTAATTCATTTTTTTTCTTTCAATTTTTTTGTCGCTGTGGGTGTTGGGTTTATAGCTGGAAGCAATAGCAATCTGTAATACATATACTACAGATCCCCAGTCCCAACTCCCCTATCTGCCTTATTTCATTTTCCTTCTGTGCATGGTCGCACGCGATAACCCTACTGGGAGGAGGGGTGACTTGACTTACATATGTTTGGGTTGTTTTTTTTTTCCTCAAGATAATATGAAAGCCGGATAGGAGGAGAGCCCTTTGAGACTGTAATTGTGATTGAGGGCTATACAAATAAAATGGACTTGACTTGACTTGACTTGACTTGACTTGACTTGAGAGCCCTATCAATGGTACTGGGGGGGGGGGGGGGGGGGAGGGGGGACACTGGATGCCACTAAGGAGTTAGCCACACTCTTGTTGTGTATGGCTACAACTCCAACACACACACACACACACATAAACAAACAGCTACCTGCCAGTGTGGGTGTGGGATTGCAAAGCCTTGCTCTCTCGGGAGCGCGGTACGCGCACCCAGCGGTTTCTCACTTCTCCCTTTTTTTGGCACGGTCCAACGTTATTTCTCCATTTGCTTAATTCCTCGCTTGTATGCCGGCCAAATATAGCGTTGTGTCGCACCAGGCCCAAAGTAACTGGGTCACTGGAGCTGAGTCGGGTAATTAGATGATCACAAAATGTATGGATGTGGTTTCGTAGTGGCAGAAAGGGAACGGGGGGTGAGCGGGGGGGTGGTGGGGGTGACGGAGGGACGGGAGGGAGGGGGGGGGGGGGGGGGGGGGGGGGGTGGGGGGGGGTGACGCAGTGTCAAACCGCTGGTGTTTTGCGGTGTTGATCTTCGTGACAGAGGGTCAAAGTTCATGGGGGGAAAAAACAAGTGAACTAGATGGCGCTGGTGGTGAATGCATGATGGCGAGCTTGACAGCCGACGGGGGCTCTACACGCCGCCGCCGATTAAAGGAAGGGAGGTGAGAGAGATTTGCTATATTTAATGTTCTTCTCTATATATAAAGCATATTAGAGAATCTCATTAGGAGCAGAGCGAAAGACCTCACCTATAACCATGAATATGTAGATGAATGTCAGCATGATGTAACAACATTGGTGGTGGGGGTGAGGGGGGGTGGGGGGGGGGGGGGGGGTGAGGTGCTGGAAATGTCTCTGTATCCGATGGGCTTGGACGGGGGGGGTAGAGGTTAGCTAATAGCGACAGGCTGGTGAGCGACAGCCAGTGGCCTATAGAAGACCAGCAGCAGCAGAGTAATAAAGAGGCTGCATGCAGGCTGCTCTCCGCGGTGCTGAAATCACACTCTCTCTCTCTCTCTCTCTCTCGCTCTCTCTCTCACTCACTCTCTCTCTCTCTCTCTCTCTCTCTCTCTCTCTCTCTCTCTCTCTCT
>JAOPHQ010000781.1:0-17653 GCA_030340625.1 Merluccius polli
TTAGACTTCCTTGGGGTAAATTATTCAGCTGCTTGACCACAAATGATTCGACCTCACATGGACCCATAAACTGTATAACATTGTACAGACATAACATTTTATAAGTACGTCACCACTGTTATATATACCATCTATATACACAATGAGTCGTGGAAATAAGGCGTAAACGCAGAATGTAAACTTAACCTGCATAACCTACATGTAGTAAACAAGTAAACCACAGGGCAGCAGAGCGGTTTTCGTATTTTCATGTTGTATTGTTATATGTTATATTATGTCGTATTTCTTGACGTTGTGTACATCGCAGACGTTGACCAACTTCCCGGTTCCCACACGGCCGTACCTGGAAGAGGAAGGCGTCTCCCAGGGAGTTGCTGAGGCAGAAGACGAAGTCCTTCTTGGGGTGCTCAGGGACCGCCTGCACGATGCTGTTCTCCGCCCAGATGGCGTGCTTCGGGGCGCTGTTGTGGTCGACGCCCGACCGCCCGTCCGTCTCGTAGAAGAACAGAGTGCATCCTGGGAACACAGAACAAGGACGAAATAAAATCACTGAAAGAGGAATTTGATGTACAAGAACGATGTAGATCAAATATAAAAGGGAAAAATGTAAAAATATTAAAAAAAAAAAAAAAAAAAAAAATATATATATATATATATATATATATATATATATATATATATATATAAAAATAAATAATAAATATATACATCTCAAAATGCCTGTGTTGACTTAAATGACTTAATTCTGCTCTCCAGTGGCCGATGTACAGAACTGCACCTCTGAGCTGCATGGGAGGTTTAAATCACATTTGGACGCTGGTTTACTGGGGAAGGTGGAGTTTTTCATGTTGTTGTGGTATGGTTCAGGTTATTATGTTATATATGTTATTTATGTTATTATAGTCATAATATTATAGAATGTTTGCTACGGTAAATTTATGATGGTATGTTATTATGTTCTGTTATTATGGTGATGTTATTATGGCCTGTTGTCAGTTGGCAGTGACAGTTTTGATGTTGTAGTCTTGTAGTGTTATGTTCTAGCATGGTAATGTTATGATGTTATAGTATTGTAGTGTTATTATGTTATAGAACGGTTGTGTCCAGACCTTTGAGGCAGACCCAGTAGCTGTTCCACTTGTTATCATGGTAATGTTATAACGGTAATGTTATAGTATGGTTGTGTCCAGACCTTTGAGGCAGACCCAGTAGCTGTTCCACTTGTTATCATGTAATATAAAGGTATGTTATTAAGGTAATGTTATAGTATGGTTGTGTTCAAACCTTTGAGGCAGACCCAGTAGCTGTTCCACTTGTTATCATGTAATATAAAGGTATGTTATTAAGGTAATGTTATAGTATGGTTGTGTTCAAACCTTTGAGGCAGACCCAGTAGCTGTTCCACTTGTTATCATGGTAATGTTATAATGGTAATGTTATAGTATGGTTGTGTTCAAACCTGTGAGGCAGACCCAGTAGCTGTTCCACTTGTTATCATGGTAATGTTATAAAGGTAATGTTATAGTATGGTTGTGTTCAAACCTTTGAGGCAGACCCAGTAGCTGTTCCACTTGTTATCATGTAATATAAAGGTATGTTATTAAGGTAATGTTATAGTATGGTTGTGTCCAGACCTTTGAGGCAGACCCAGTAGCTCTTCCACTTGTTATCATGGTAATGTTATAACGGTAATGTTATTAAGGTAATGTTATAGTATGGTTGTGTTCAAACCTTTGAGGCAGACCCAGTAGCTGTTCCACTTGTTATCATGGTAATGTTATAACGGTAATGTTATTAAGGTAATGTTATAGTATGGTTGTGTTCAAACCTTTGAGGCAGACCCAGTAGCTCTTCCACTTGCGCCGGGTGGCCGACTCCACCTTCTTGCTCTTCTTGTGCACCAGGAAGTTCTTGACGGCGAGGCGGCCCGCCTTGCGCACGGTTCCCTGGGCGACCGTGAGCAGCGGGTCCGAGCGGCACGCCGAGCTCGCCACGCTGTGCTCGTCGCCGCTGAGCGCCGAGCACGCCTCCTCCTCCTCCTCCGTGCGGCACGAGCTCATCTCCAGCTCCTGCCGGAAGTTCTCGTACACGCCCTGCTGCGCGCCGCGGCCGCTGCTCCCGCCGCCGCCGCCGCCGCCGGACCCGGACCCGCCGCCGCCCGCCGCCGGCGCTGCTGCTGCCGCTGTCGCTGCCGGCGAAGGCGCTGCGCCCGCCGGCCGAGCCCAGCGAGAAGGACGCCGACGCGGTCTTGTAGCGCCGCGACTGGTGCTCCGCCTCGGCCGCCATCACCGCGTCGATGCCGCTGTCGTCGTACTCGCTGCCGTCGCCCGCCGTCACATCCTGTCTCCCCCCGCACACAGGAAGTAGAGAATGAGACAGGTGAGATCACACTCACGCGAAAACTGTGTTCCCGCTCCCCTATTTTGATTGTCCTCCGCCTCACCTCACTGCGTCTGATAAAAGGACTAAACCTAATGTGTCCCGGCTCTCAGGGGACATGAAGGGGCTTTTTCATCAAACCCCACTATCGTGAGACTCACTATCGCGGGTCATGTGACCAAATTATGCGCCCCAGAAGGCCATTCATGTGCACGGATGGAGTCCCACAGCGCCAGGACCGCCGCCGCGCCGCACATTTTTTCCCCCTTTTCTTCTTTACTGTCTCACTCTTCCCCCAGACCCAGACCCCCCCCTCCTCCCCCCTCCCCCCTCCTCCCCCTCATCCTCATTAGCATGACAAAAGGTTGAGGCATTTCAAACAGGGCAGTGACTTTAAAACCACCCCCCCTTTTCTCCCTCTCTCTCCCTCTCCCCCTCTCTCTCTCTCTCTCTCTCTCTCTCTCTCTCTCCCCCTTTCCCTCTCTCTCCCTCTCCCCCCCCCCCCCCCCCCCCCCTCCCTCTCCCCCATCTCTATGCACTCTCCTCCCCCCCACCACTCCTCTCTTCCCACCAAATACAATCTCCTTCCCGGGAAAAAGACTCTCCCTCCCTCTCCCTCTCTCCCCCCCCCTCTCCCCCTCTGGCAGCGGTCACCATGTTTTCCCCTCTCTCCCTAATCTGTTTATGGAGGTTATTATCTCGCCAGTAAATGCAGCAGCAGCAGAGAAACGGAGCGGGGACAACACAACAGGGAAGGCACAGGACAGGACAGAGCCGCTACAGAGACTGAGAGAGTTGAGTTTTCGAGGGGGGGAGACCGGCCCCAGGGGGGAGACTCGGCTACTTTCCGAGTTGCATCGCTTCTTAGCCAATAAGAATCAGCGCTCGGTGAGATGACCGATGAGAAGCAGACTTCTGCATTAAAGAGCGGTCTGACAACAATTATAACAATTCAATTTAAAAAGCGCCTTTCTCAGACCCAAGGACACTGTACACTGTGTTTGCTATTATTTATGACATTTTCTAAATTAAATGAGTCATCGATGGTTAGATTAGTTAGTTAGATTAGTTAGTTGCAGCCCTAGACGCAACATGACTTGACCCTCATCATGTCCCGGACGAGTCCCTCACCTGAGTGGTCTGCGCCCTCCTGCCGTGCATGGAGGTGTTCCTGGTGGTCTGGTGGGGCCGCAGCCCCTCCGACAGGCAGTGGGACCGTCGGCATGGCAACGTGTAAGCCCCGTACCCGCTCCCCGCCTCCTCCTCCTCGGGCGTGGACACCATCTTGTCTTCATCGCCGCCGCCGCCGCCGCCTCCGCTGCAGTCCCGCGCGGCGTAGCGCCCGCGTGACGCGCGATGGCGACCGCCGCCGCCGCTGTTCTTGGGGCTGTACAGCTGGTCCAGCGAGTTGGCCCTCTCGCCGGCGCCGCCGCCCGCCGCCGCCGAGAGGGCTGCTCTGCGATTGGTCGTCACAGTCGGTGAAGTCCTCCCTCTGGTTGGCTGCGTCGACGATCTCCTCTGTGCTGGTCAGGTGGTCCTGGCTGATGTCGGACAGAGACAGTTCCAGGCTGTCCTCGCGCCACATGTCCGCCGACTTGGACCTCTTCTTCTCCCTCCTGCCGAGCGTGTCGCCGCCCGCAGCGGCGGCGGCGGCGCGGTCGCCTCCGGTCTTCTGGAGGTACGCGCCCTCCCGCCCGCCTCGTCCGGTCGGGGCGCCCCGAGCGGCGAGGCCCGGCGGGGGACGGCGAGCGCGTGCCGGCCGGGCGCATCGCCGAGGGGTCGGCCGGGTCGCTGTGGAAGGACGCGGGCCGCAGGTTCATCGCCACGCGGTCCACCCAGATGGGGCTGCCGAAGTGGGGGCAGCACGTCGCCGGTCTCGTTGAAGGGCTCCAGGCCGTTGTTGGCGAGGGACTGCGGGATGCTCGGCGTGCTGCTGGACCGCGTGCTGGTCTCCGAGTTCCTGTGCTCCACCTTCCCCGACGGCGCGTGGCGCCAGCGCCGGGCCTGCTTGTTGGAGACCCGCAGGGAGCGGGAGGTGTGCTTGCGGGACAGGTGGCCGCGCTCGGCGCCGTACAGGACATAGTCCCCATTCTGGCTCTCCACGTTCCCCATGATTCAAAGTCTGCGAAGGAAACCGAGAGAGAGGGGAGAGAGGGACACCTGATGACCTCACAGGATACGACAGATACAGAGATTGTAGATACGTTTTTTGTATAATATATATATATATATATATATATATATATATATATATATATATATATATATATATATATATATATATATATATATATGTGCATATTTTTCTATACTTAAAATGTGTATTGCCTTACAGTCATTCTGTTTATATTTTGCATCATTTTATTTCTATTCGCCATTTTTATTTTCCCCATCTAGAGCAGAGCAACTGTGACTACTTCTCCGCCGGGTCAATGAAAAGTCCCTTTAAAAGATTGAGAGCACTTTGTTTACCGGTTTGATGTCCCTGATGTCAGAGGCATTTTGAATGTGACCGAAACGTCAGGCAGTCGGAGGAAGCTCTAGAAGAAAAGAGAGAAGGAGAACATAAAACATGAATACTAAACACACGTAACACAACATTATGGCATGTAAACCAAATCTATAATGACACAAATGGGGTTACATAATTATAAATAACAACCACACACCGTTATGAACACAATCAACCACAGCTGTCGATTGGGCGGTACAATACTGTCAACTAGAGCTGAACTTTGCAATGCTAGTTTGCCTCATGCAGGCAGAAATACGCCCTAACAAATCATTAAACTGTGCGCAGATAACATGCTAAAACATTATCATAGGTTTGACCCATTATCACGGCACGTATGCGATCGAATAGATGAGGGGGGAAGTCCCTTATGATCCTCATAAGCGACCCTTCTGCTCTGTCCGCAGCCGAGTCCCCGCCAGCCAGCGGCTTTATGACCCGTCCTCTGTACAGGGATTCACCGCATCACATGACTCCTCCCGGCGCAC
Organism: Merluccius polli; assembly: GCA_030340625.1. Classification (NCBI taxonomy): domain Eukaryota; kingdom Metazoa; phylum Chordata; class Actinopteri; order Gadiformes; family Merlucciidae; genus Merluccius; species Merluccius polli. The sequence goes on from JAOPHQ010000781.1 coordinate 5,380, forward strand.
AACAGAGAGGAGATGAGAGACAATGTGCCGCGGCGGCGCGCCTCCTATCAATATTCAGCGGGAACGAGGGAGGAAGGGGGAGGGAGGGGGGAGAGGACTTTATGACAGAAACTACAGTGACAGAGAACGTGAGGCATGAGTGAGCGCCAGCTATGCAGAGCAGAGGAAAACAACACAGGGTCCCATGCATGTGACCGCCGCCGCCGCCGCCGCCGCTGTTGTTGTCGTCGTCGTGGTCCAGACAGACAGACAGACAGACAGACAGACAGACCCCCGGACTAGCCCAAAGGGGGGGCCCCCGGGAAACCAGGGGCCATCAGGGTCCAGGGTCAAGTGAGGCCCTCGGGACAATAGGGACACACTGACATCTCATCCGCCAAATTGATTAGCGATTTGGAAATATGGTCGAATTGACTTAGTGCATGCATGGCTTGGTTCTGCATACTGCCATGGTGAGTGTGTGTGTGTGTGTGTGTGTGTGTGTGTGTGTGTGTGTGTGTGTGTCTGGTCCCCAGTGGGGGGGGGTTCCCAGGGGCCCTAGGGCTCCGGGTCGGTCCGTTAGCATAATCTCTTCGTATCCATGTGGTTCCCAGGACTTTCCTCTTGTATCCGCGGTTCAACATTTTGGCGCTTGTTTTCCCCCCACGAAGCATTGGAAGGCATGCAGGAAAAAATGGGTGGTTTGGTTCGGTTAAGGATGGTTAGTTTAGGTGTTAGGTTAGAGATGGTTAGTTTAGGTGTTAGGTTAGAGATGGTTAGTTTAGGTGTTAGGTTAGAGATGGTTAGTTTAGGTATTAGGTTAGAGATGGTTAGTTTAGGTATTAGGTTAGAGATGGTTAGTTTAGGTATTAGGTTAGAGATGGTTAGTTTAGGTATTAGGTTAGAGATGGTTAGTTTAGGTATTAGGTTAGAGATGGTTAGTTTAGGTGTTAGGTTAGAGATGGTTAGTTTAGGTATTAGGTTAGAGATGGTTAGTTTAGGTATTAGGTTAGAGATGGTTAGTTTAGGTATTAGGTTAGAGATGGTTAGTTTAGGTATTAGGTTAGAGATGGTTAGTTTAGGTGTTAGGTTAGAGATGGTTAGTTTAGGTATTAGGTTAGAGATGGTTAGTTTAGGTATTAGGTTAGAGATGGTTAGTTTAGGTATTCGGTTAGAGATGGTTAGTTTAGGTGTTAGGTTAGAGATGGTTAGTTTAGGTGTTAGGTTAGAGATGGTTAGTTTAGGTGTTAGGTTAGAGATGGTTAGTTTAGGTGTTAGGTTAGAGATGGTTAGTTTAGGTGTTAGGTTAGAGATGGTTAGTTTAGGTGTTAGGTTAGAGATGGTTAGTTTAGGTGTTAGGTTAGAGATGGTTAGTTTAGGTGTTAGGTTAGAGATGGTTAGTTTAGGTGTTAGGTTAGAGATGGTTAGTTTAGGTATTAGGTTAGAGATGGTTAGTTTAGGTATTAGGTTAGAGATGGTTAGTTTAGGTGTTAGGTTAGAGATGGTTAGTTTAGGTGTTAGGTTAGAGATGGTTAGTTTAGGTGTTAGGTTAGAGATGGTTAGTTTAGGTATTAGGTTAGAGATGGTTAGTTTAGGTATTAGGTTAGAGATGGTTAGTTTAGGTGTTAGGTTAGAGATGGTTAGTTTAGGTGTTAGGTTAGAGATGGTTAGTTTAGGTATCATTAAGAGATGTTTAATTAAAGTTAGGGGGTTTGGTGGGGTGGAGGTCAGGGCAAAGATCTGGTGGGAAAGCAGCAATGCCTCATGTGTGTCTCTCTGGGTTACGGTTAGGTTACTAACCCGGGGCTGTGGGGGGGGGGGGGGGGGTCTGTCTCCAGCGTAGGTCCCGGTTAGGACCGGGTCTGGCGGGGCCTGAGGAGGTGGTGGTGCTGGGGGGGGGGGGGTCTAGAGGTTGGGGTCGGTTTATGACCGGGACCGGAAAGATTCAACCCACAGCTGTGTTGTCGTAGATATCCCTGTGGGTTAAACACCCTGGGGGGGGGGGGGACTGTGTGTGTGTGTGTGTGTGTGTGTGTGTGTGTGTGTGTGTGTGTGTGTGTGTGTGTGTGTGTGTGTGTGTGTGTGTGTGACAGGGTGAGTTAGGAGTGCGTTGCCGTGGCGTCGGCCCCGGGCCGCTGCTCCATGCGCTGCAGCTTACTGCGGGGAGGGGCGTTGCGTAAACTGGACTTGACCCCGTTTCCCCCTCTCTGCATCTCTCCCTCACTTTGTATCTCCCCCTCCCTTCCCGCCATCTCTCTCCCCCACTTTGTATCTCCCCCTCCTCTCCCTCCCTCCCTCCCTCCCCCTCCCTCGCCATCTCACCGTTTATCTCCCCCTCTCACTTAGCATCCTTTTTTGCTCTCTGTTGCGTTCTCCCTCTGCACTTCACTGTGTGTGTGACGTCTCTCTCACACACACACACACACACACACACACACACACACACACACACACACACACACACACACACACACACACACACACACACACACACACACACACACACACACACACACACACACACACACACACACTCCCTCTGCCTCTCTCACTGTCTCCGTCTCTCTCCCTCTCTCTCTCCCACCACCACCCACCCACACAGCAGACTCACCGCCTGTTTCCCTCACTCAGGACGGATGGAGACGGAGAGAGATGAGGGAGACGGCGAGACAGAGAGCGAGAGAGAGAGCGGGAGCGAGAGAGAGAGATGGGGGGGAAAGTCCAGACAGATGCCAACAGGAGGGGGAAGTCGCGGTGATGCTAATGCGTCGTAACAAGCCCCAGTGTGGGATCCCTGCGAGGGACACACACAGAAGCGCTAAAGGCGTGCTAACGGCGGGCTAACACGATGCGAAACAAAACCGTGCGGCTGATGACGCTCCCAGGCCTTTGTTCCATGACTTCACTTGAATAACATTTAGAGGAGGCCAACTCATGTTAATGTGCTGCCTTTAAGGGAGTATGTCTAGGGAATTTTTCCACATCCATTATAGGAGGGGGGTTGGACAGTCTCTGATGTTAGGGTGCATTCAAACCTCAACGTCTATAGTCTAACCCCTACCTGCTCCTTAATTACCTGTCTCTATACTGTCTATCCTCTACCTGCTCCTTAATGACCTGTCTCTGTACCGTCTAACCCAGGGGTCGGCAACCCGCGGCTCTGGAGCCGCATGCGGCTCTTTAGCGCCGCCCTAGTGGCTCCCTGAAGCTTTTTCAAAAATGTTTGAAAATGGAAAAAGATGGGGGAGAGAAATATATTTTTTGTTTTAATATGGTTTCTGTAGGAAAACAAACATGACACAAACATTATTAACGTTTTTCAATGCTGTAAAAATGTGTAGAATAAATATTAAATTTCAACATTTCTGTCAACGAAGATTTACGTCATAGCCTGCGACACACGTTTCTATCAGTAAGGCGGGATGCCAGGCAGGTGGCTGTTGTAAACAAACCGGCGGCTGTGTGATGGGCCATGGATCCCAAAGGGAACGAGAAAAATAACTGAGGAGAACAGAGGATTCAACGTTTCTTGGACCGCGCAATAGTAGCACACCGCGGACCTACGGCCGACGGGGGGGGGGGGCTTGCGATTGTAACACTCCGGCCGACGGCGGGGGGTGGAGGTGCGCGCAATAGTAACCACACCGCGGACCTACGACCGGCGGGGGGGGGGGGGGGGGGGGGGGGGGGGGGGCGCGGTGTGTTACTATTGCGCTCTCAAAAAGGAGGACAAATACGCGCCCGGCTTGATGCTGCGCCGGACGCCGGACAGGGCTGAAAAACCGGACAGTCCGGCGCAAATACGCGCCTCCTTTTTGAACCCGCGCCCCGCCCCACCGGTTGAGACCACTGCTCTACAGGATGCACTGCAGGAAAAATAAACATTTAATCATGAAGGCTCATTATGTATTTGTAGTTAACTTAGTCATTTCTATAGTAGGCTAATATAGCTACTATAGATGTATACAGCATGTGTTGCCTTCAATATAAGGCTTCTATAAGGCTTTTATTTTTTTGCGGCTCCAGACATATTTGTTTTTTGTTTTTTTGGTCCAATATGGCTCTTTCAACATTTTGGGTTGCCGACCCCTGGTCTAACCCCTACCTGTTCCTTAATGACCTGTCTCTGTACTGTCTAACCCCTACCTGCTCCTTAAAGACCTGTCTCTGTACTGTCTATCCTCTACCTGCTCCTTAATGACCTGTCTCTGTACTGTCTAACCCCTACCTGCTCCTTAATGACCTGTCTCTGTACTGTCTAACCCCTACCTGCTCCTTACTGAAACAACATACACACTGTACATGAGTTCTGTGGTAATATGTTGCTTGATGGTATCAGATTACAGTTTAAATCTGAGATTAAAGATTAAAGACCACAGATCTCCACCATTACATATTCCACTATCTCTCCATTTGAGATTAAACACCAGAATCAAAAGCGTTGAGGATTATCAAATGTACATCACATGACCTTTCTGTAAAGGGACATTCTCATGACAAGGCAAGCTTAATCTACATACTTCAAAAGCTTGAGGAGCGAAAGTAAGTCCAAGTATAAAATATAATATACTATATAATACTAATAATCTAAAACTTGAAACTAAAACATGAGGTGCTAAATGTAAAAACATGGGGGAAAGAAATGCCACAGGCGGACCGGAGAGGGAGTACAAGTGCTGCAGAGTCTGCGGCGGTGAGGCAGCGCGTGGCGATCAGATGGGATATTGAATTTGGCAGATCTCAGAGACGCGGTTGCAGGTTTGTGATCCAAAGCTTTTCATTGCTGCAGTGCTTTCAGCGTCCTGCTGCCTGTACCAGTCAGTCAGTCACTGCGCTTTTACACTGCAGGCTTCACACTCATGCCTGTGCATGCAGACATGCGCAAGGTTACACACTACAGCATCCAGCAGGTTGAGAGTCAGGTGTAGGGCTGCAACCAACCATTATGTTCATAGCTGATGAATTTAACAATCATTTTTTCGATGAATCAATTAATCATTTCATCTAGAAAATGTCAAATAATAGCAAATGCCATCATGAGTTAGGCCAAAAGTGATGTCTTAGATTTGCTTTATCTGTCAAGCAGGTAAGAAAAACTAAAGTATTCATGTTATAATGATCCATGAACCAAACATTTGAATTTCTGAAGCATCAAGCAGCACTTGTACTTGATAAATGACCTAATCAATCAATGAAAATTTGATTTAGATACATTTAGATTTGATAAAATTTAGATTTGAAAAATGTTCTGTTGATTGACTAATCGTTTTTGCCTACCTGGGCGACGGATTTAAAAGGTGAGCCACCAAGCCAGGTCAGGTCATTATTGAGCAACTCGGCGTTAGGATGCCTACAGGGAGACTGCGGACGTTGGAGTTCAAACCCAGAGCCTTCTCGGCTGGGATTCAAACCCCTCAACCCCTCGACTATCCTGCCAAAAGACAAAATGACCTTCGACAGTAGTCTAATCCATTCACCTGGGAACCAGCTCCTCGCTTTTCCTTTTAACTCTGCGCCGTCACACCTGATTCCACTAAACAAGAGTTTGCTCTTCGGATGGAAATCAGGTGCGTCAGTGCCCGGTTACAGGGAAAACACTCAGGACAGGTGACCCCGCAGGAATGCATACCAACCACTGGGCCTAAAAACGCTTTTGTGAAAATGCACTTAACTTAAAAGCGCAAATATCACACACAGATCTCCTCCGGCTCCTTAATGAAACACGGCCACCCACGGAGCGAGGGGAGAACAATGGGTCTACTGTCAGCCGGATCAACACTGGGCTCTGGGGCTCGGCGCAAGATAGGCAAACTTAAACATACGAAACCGTTCCTTACTTTCAACTGGTTTACTATTTTGTCATTTAGCTTTCAGCAGACGCCTTTATCAGGTGACTTCAGATACCTGGTGGAGGTTAGGGGGCGTCTTGCTCAAGGATGCCTCCAGGTAGACCGTGGATATCATGGTGGGAATGACCCCCAACCATCAAGTTAGTTCACATGAGACGAGTTACAACCAGCCACCACTTAAAGAGTTGTTTGTATCCACCAAGTCCTATCTAGTTCTCTAGATATCAACTGGATCTCATCCCCCCCCCTCCACCTGTGGAGGAGATAAGATGAGGTGATAAGGAAGGGCTTCAGGACAATAAGGCGATACGGACGCAGTTCTTGTGTGTTCCCCCGAGAAAACAAACCAGGACTTTCTGAGTGTTGTCTGGGAAACAAACCACTACTTTCTGAGTGTTGTCTTGGAAACAAACCACGACTTTCTGAGTGTTGTCTGAGAAACAAACCACTACTTTCTGAGGGTTGTCTGAGAAACAAACCACTACTTTCTGAGTGTTGTCTGAGAACCAAACCACGACTTTCTGAGTGTTGTCTGGGAAAAAACAAACCGCTACTTTCCGAGTGTTGTCCAGCAAACAAACCACGACTTTCCTGAGTGTTGTCTGGGAAACAAACCACTACTTTCCGAGTGTTGTCTGAGAAACAAACCACTACTTTGAGTGTTGTCTGGGAAACAAACCACTGCAGAGTAAATGTCAGTGAGTGTGAGGAGAAGCTCCTCTCTCCGCTCCTCCTTTGATATTTGACCCATGCCGCCGCAAGTGAAGACAAAATGTCAACACGCCGGACTTCTCCCACTCCAGCGCTGGGACTGGTGGTGTATCCCAGAAGAAGCACGCCACAGGAAGATTTACAGCTAACCCTTTGTCATTAAAGACCACTTGAAAGCCGGGGCTGAAATTTGACAAATACCTGGGCCTGTTGGGACTAGAGGGCGACGGGCCAACGCGTCCAACCCCTCCACCGCCGCCAAACCTCTGCTTCCTGCACACCGACGCCCCCGAGGAAGAAGCTGTCACGGCGCTTCATGGCGCTCTGGACAAAATTACGCTTTTTGCCCTGCAGCAGAAACCACAAGCGAGGAGTATTTCACTGTGGAGGACTAAATGACAGCAGGAATCGCCTGAGAGGCAGACTGCTGCTTGCAGGACTGCATGACAGGCAAAAAGAAAAAGAAAAAAAGAAAAAAAAGAAAAAGCGATATTCAAATAAAACAGCCCCACCTTGCAACCCTGGATATCTATGGACCCCATCTGTGGAGGGAGATTGATTTAATGGGAGGAGATATGAGGAACTTCCTTAGAAGTTACAACCCAACCCCACATAACTCTTTCGTTATTGCGGAGAGAGCCTCGCATGCAACGACCCCATTCCTGTCATGAGGCTCAGCTGTGTGGTGAAAGGGAGGAATGTTTGGGGACAACAAGTTGCAGGCTGCAACACAGTGCGGCTGTAACCTGAACACCACACTTATGCAGAAACACAGGTGTGTGTGCACGCGTTTTGTTTCAGTGGCGTTTTTTTTTTAATACCATACAAATACATTTCATATCTTTTCTAAATCCCCACAATGAGAACCAACTTTATATTAGGCCTGGGCAATAAAACAATAAATTATCGTATCGTGATAGACTTTTGATCAATATCAATATGAAATTTGTTCAATATATATCGATAACAGGCTGGCTAACCACCGAATCTAGCAGCTGGGTTTGATACACAAACATACTTATTTACAATATTTTAGTGTTTTTCATTGTTGTAGCTATCAATGAAGAACAGTGGAAGGTCATTATGTATTAAACAGAAGTGTTTAAATCCAGCATGGTAATTCCTAGTCTTTTTAGGTCATTAAAATGATCAATAGTTATCGATATTGATCAATATGATCAAATTATATCGTGATATGTCTTTCAGCCATATCGCCCAGGCCTACTTTATATCAAATCATCCGACGGACGAGCGCCGGGAACTATGACATCATCGCGGATGAACTGCTGAATACTTTCCTCCTGTTATTTAAAATGTATTTATGTCCCTTTTTTCCACCGCTTGTCGTGTCGCCCTCTCACTCTCTGACACCGACGGCATTTTGTCAAATATTTGTCACACGTTAAAACAGAATACGAGCCAACACCACTTGCATATTTCACACATTAAAAAAAAACAAACCTTGTGAATAGGTGCCAATGATTTTTATCATCCACTTAGCCAAGATATCCGCCAGTACGGACATAAATACTAATGTGAGCGGTAGAAGGTAATGATGAGTTTGTACACTCAGCTTTAAGCAGAGTAAGCAGGATAAATCTCATCATTAGTCATTAACTCCTAAACGTAATTTTCTTCTGACTTTGAGAAGTCCATTTCATTGCTAATTTCCCCCACCATTATCACAGAGCATCATTTCCCTGGAATGGACTTCTGTTTAGATTTGCCGTTGCTCTATAAAGAATATAAAGAAGCAGAAAGCGTGATCAGAATAGGTCTGTACACGTCTGAGGTTGTGTGTGTGTGTGTGTGTGTGTGTGTGTGTGTGTGTGTGTGTGTGTGTGTGTGTGTGTGTGTGTTTCAAACAGAAAGAGGATATGGCGCTGCTAAAATGAGGGTTTATTCAGATGAAAGGTCCGCTCGCGACGAGCCGGTCTGAGAGCGCCGGGGTCCGGCCACAACTAAAGGCCCATTACGGTGTCAACACACTAATAGTACGGCTGCTTCCATCAGCTTTGAAGCCGCGGGTTCGACTCCCCAACAAAGCAATTTGGCTGATGAACATGTGATCAAAGAGGGGGGGGGGGTTTCTCCCCGCTCCTCTTTCAACCACAAACACCCCCCCCCCACACCACAACCATCACCCTCTCATCTCATCTGTACCGTAAATGAAGGGTTGGTTTTGTTATTATTACGACTTTCAACAAGGTCGCTTTCTACCGCTCATCTTAAACGCAACATCGAGTCTGAGGGAGATTTTAACGCTACGGTGACAAATTTAACGCTTCAATTTTGGAAACCCCACCGCACCGAGCCCGAACCGCTATGTTTCAACTGGCATGGCTACGGTAACCATGGTTACCTGTAGCTATAGCCATTATCCCAGCTTGGAGGTGGTTAACAGGCATGGCCAGGGGGGGGGGGGGGGACAGCGGCGCTTGATACCAAAACGTTGCGACGGCTTTCGCATGCTAATGTGTGGCAGCGTGTTTACTAGACAGTGTAAACACAGGCGGTTAAAGTGTGGCGTGTGAATGGCCTGTGATGGGTGAGGGGGGGGGGGCAGCCAACAGGTCCTCCCTGGACATGCGGTGACTCGCCAGCTGGCTCCATCTGGGGAGGAACATGCATCCACTAATAACAGCAAGAGACGTCGACACGTCCGCTCGCACTCAACACTCGAATCTTTACGGCCACCCGGACGGCCATAAACGTGTGTCACGCTTACAGCAGCAGAGATGTTTTACCGCTTTTGATAATTGCTTATTTGATACAGATGTTGGTGTCTACTCCTGTAAATTCGTATGTGTCGTTTTTGTACAGATATAAAGTACGGCTATGCCTCAATTTGCCCTCAGGGATGAAATGAGTGTACACATCTAATCACCATCAATTTTATTCTAAAAACATATGTTTCTACGATGATGGAAACGTCCGCGATGACAGACATTAACGAATAGAGGAGAGGCATCCGTCGGGGGGGGGGGGGGGGGGGAGTCATTTCCCATGCAAGTCTCCTCCTCCTCCTCCTCTGGGTTTCATCTCCAGCTCCTCTAAACAAAGCCCTAAAGCCGGACCAAAGATGACCTTCTCAGTCTGGGATGAACGACCCCGACGAGAGGAAAGGTCTCGTCTGACACCAACGCTACCAAAAGGCATCCCTGCAAACATGCTTCACATTCCAGACTGCACACAATAGGACGGACGGTCACACACACACACACACACACACACACACACACACACACACACACACACACACACACACACACACACACACACACACACACACACACACACACACACACACACACACACACACACACACACGATGAAAAGTGTCCACAAGGAATTAGACATTCTGATTAGAAATTAAATTCCCATATGGCCCCCAACGGGAAATTGAAATAGAGACGCACCAACGAAACGTCTTAAAGAACATTTTGCAAGCAGAGATTTGCAAGCTGGCAACCAAAGTGTGTGAGGGATTTACGGGCAACTCCAGAATAACGATCTGTGAAGGAAAGCCGGTATTGTCAGGCACTGTTCCCTCTTAATCCCGCCACTGTTAGGAACCCAAACGGCACGGCGCCAAACTGTGTGAATTTGATACCATCTCACTTATTAATGGCAACAGTCAAGTGACAGAGAAACGGGCTAACGTTACAGGACATGAGCTGAATGAATATATTGTACCGTTTTTTTTAAAATTCATACCAAGTTGGAGGGGCGTATACATGCAGGTCTATACAAGCAATTGAAACACTCAATTATGCTAGCGGGCTAGCATTACATTAGCATGCCAATGGAAATGTTCAAACCGGCAGTGAATTGAAGCTGATGTCCTTACACCAAAGGCCAAGACCCCCCCCCCCCCCCCCCCCCCCGGTGGGCGAGACCATTCACCTGGCAATCACGCCGGGACGGCCCTCCGTGACGGCCCTCGGGGACACCGCCAGGAAAACGCTGCATTCAGGGACTGTGGATCTCTGTTTCCACGGCGTCGCAGAGTCCCTTAAAGGGGAACCGTCCCGCTGGGCCATTTTCTAACATCAGAGATATAATACAAGACTGCTTGGCGCCGCTGACGCCATTTTTCGGAGCATTTCGGAGCAACGGAGAACTCAACCGCCGGTACTCAAATGACGTCAACGCCACGGTACAACCTTTTCATATTTTTCACGGAAACAGAGTTGAGGTTGCAGTCAGACCGCAATCTTTCCCCCCCCCCGCCCCCCCCCCCCCCAACGTCCGTATGCAGCGGTACTTTTCTTATGTTAGGAAATAGCCGAGCGAGACGGTTCCCCTTTAACTGGTGCTCAGGTGAGCGAGGGCAGGGGGACGTCAAGTTAACTTTCTCTAACCACCACACACACACACACACACACACACACACACACACACGCACACGCACACGCACACGCACACACACACACACACACACGTGTGTCAAGCTGTGTTTTCCCTCACACTCCCCCACTACAGTATTGATGGATCAGGACTCTCCGCTCTCTTGCGGAGGAGCATCAAGTATTCAGGACCACGGCAGAGAAGAGACGGTCTTCTTCAGGGATTCAACATGACATGGAGAGGGAGAAACACACACACACACACACACACACAAACACACACACACAAACACCCCTGGATCACAGAAGCAAGAGAGGTTTCCCGACTCTCTTAAAGCGTCCGTTCTTCCTCCCAGGACTTGTCTTTCCCCCGGGCTGTACGTTTATCGATCGAGGGGTCTGCGCTTGTCCAAGTTATATCTTTGGATAAAGGCTGCTGAGAGTCATACATCAGGCAGAGCAGTGTTGGAGTGGCCAACCTGCCCCCCCCCCCCCCCCACACCCACACCCACACCCACACACACACACACACAACCCACTGCCTTGTGCAGCCAAGCTGCGCGACCTGGATCTGATACGCTTCGCTACACAAAGCTGGCTTGAGATGTCTGCTGCTGCACCGAGATCACAGTCTTTATGGCGGCTAGTGATTCTACCACACAAACACACACACACACACACACACACACAAAAACACAGGCTTGTGATTTATACTGCATGCGCTCATTTGGGATTTCTACTGGACAGACACATTGCAGCGGACAGTGTTTCCATACAAACTGTGCTACGGTCAATTAGGTCGCAGTCTTTGTCAGGACCTCCAGCTTGTTAGCATGCAGACATAAGCCGACTGCCGGCTTTAAAACGGCCCATTATAGGGTCAGTGTCATGAACAAACAGCAGTCATAGAGAGCATAATCTACAGCCAGCTACTCGGGTTAACAGGCTTCAACCGGGCAGGCACATTCTGAAATTCAGGGTGCATCCTGGGACTTTTTGTTGCCGATACTGTCGCCCAATTGAGAGGACGCCAAAGCGTTATAGTCCTGTACAACTCCTAAATCAACATAAATATACCGTAACTCAGGCTAATTTGTTTTCTCACGTGTTGCATGACGAAACGCTGCGACAGTTTTACCCAAACAACCCAATGTCACCCATAAAGACAAATCATATTCACCATATATTACTAAAACAATGACCCAAAAAAACCATAACCTACCAACACAAAACTAACATTACAATGCTCCTATGCGATGTGACGTCACGATGTACAAGCCCTATTGGATAAAAAGACCACCAGAATACATTTAGCTGTATTACTACGTAATGTTTCACTTGTGAGGTGGGACTACCACTCAGAGGGACGTGTGGATCAAGGTCCAT
>JAOPHQ010000782.1:0-10000 GCA_030340625.1 Merluccius polli
TGCTGTACAAGCGAGTAAACTAACACTAACTGTAAACCGGGGGGGGGGGGGGGGGGGGGGCTTGTTGTTCACGCGCGCAACACACACAGCGCACGGCTATTACCGATCAAACCAACCCATTGTATAGAACACAATGTGTATGAAGAAGTTAGGCCATGCAGGGTATATGGATATATGGACACATGTCTATACAATACACTTATATCCTGACAGGTTCTTCCGTTATCGATTAACAGCATTTGGGATCCGGGTCTAGCGCTCGAGTCTAGAGAGGGAGGAAGTGGTGGGGGGGGGGGCGGGAGTTTCATGAACGAGAAAAGCAGCTGATTGGTCGCGTTCGACGCTTCGACACACAGTATGAGTCCACCGGGTTTGAGCAGTCCGAGACAGAGAGGCAAAGCCGTCGGCGGCTGCGTGAGGCGTGAGGATGTCCTTGTTTTTGCATTTGAGTTGTCGTATCCCAGGGGGTGAGTATGGAGTGAAGGTTTTTTTTTTTGTTTTTGGTGGGGGGGGGGGGGGGGGGGGGGGGGCGGAGTCAGAGAGTTCACGTCCTGCGAGGCTCCAGCCTATAGGAGAGCTGCGTCAGGGCCCGCTGGTTGTCCACCACGCACAGCTTACGGACGTAGCCCCGGACCTCGGCGTGGTTCTTGTTGGGCTGGCAGATCTCCGGGTCTGAGGCGTCCGGGGGGGGGGGGGGGGGGAGAGGAGAGAGGCAGAGAGAGAGGCGGTGAAGAGAGGAGCGCGTCGATGGTGCTGACTAGATGATGCAAAGTATTTTCTCATCAAAATGGTCTGAGGATACATCGATTTAAATTTAAATCAAATTCTCTCTCTTTCTCTCTCTCTCAAATTCCAATATGCTTTATTGGCATGAAAGTTATTTGTAACAATGCTGCCAAAGCAATATCTGTGTGTGTGTGTGTGCGTGTGCGCGTGTGCGTGTGTGTGTGTGTGTGTGTCTCTCTCTCTCTCTCATCTCTCATCTCCTTCTCGATCTTCAAGACATACGTATGGACATATAGGATGCTGATTTACAGATGTGACGGTGTGACTTACTAAACGGCTGGCTTCTGCAGTGTCTCACTTGCCGAATGGTGTTGGCAATAATACGCTGATGAGACACAAAACACATTTGAAACAATTAAATTCGACGTTCGATTCAGCGTTACGTGATCAATCGTTTTAAAACACGCATCTCAAAATGTGATTTCATTGAGAGCCACGTACCATCTTCTCAAAGTTCACCATGTTGTCGATGAGCGTCTTGTTGCCTTCATGCGTGAACGTCATATCTGTACATAAAATAATGAAATCAAAAAATGCTTGCATAAGACATCCCATCGTGTCTATTCTGTGACCAGTGTTGGACAATGGCCGACAGCAAACAACACGCGTCTACAAAGCTACTTAACAAAAGACCCCAGTGCTAATGCTAACGTTAGCTCCGTTAGCTTTATTATTATTCTACTTACCTTTTATCATAGTGATAATGGGTATAATGATAGATAACATGCGATAATTGTCTTGTCCCACACTGTGCCACAGCAACACTAAAATAGCTATAGCTATGCATTAATACAATAATTGAAGCAGACATTAAAAAGTAACAGTAAAATTACTTTCCCTTGTAACTAATTAATTTTATATGCAGTAATTGGATACAAAAAAAGAAATTCAATAAATTTTTGAGAGAAGTAACTAGCAACTTTAACTAATTACTAATTTTCAGCATCTTGCACAACACTGTCTATGATACATGTTTCTGAGAGAGAGAGAGAGAGACAGACAGACAGACAGACCGACAGACAGACAGACAGAGAGAGAGAGAGAGAGACAACGAGTCCAGTGAGTCGTACCTTTAAGGAGGAGGGGCATAAAGGGGATGATTGGCGGCTCCAGTTTGGTGACAGTGAGTCGGTAGGCCCGATGGTTCCTGGATGGGTCCTGACATTGACCGAAATACATAGAGGTCAAAGGTCGAAATACCGGACTGAAACAAAGAAAACTGTACAGGCGGGTTGTTGTGTCGTGTCACAGCAACTCACCATCATGCTTTCAAACTCGGCGTAAAACTTCTTAAACTTGCTCGGAAGTTTCTGCGGGTAAAAAGAGACGCGTTACATGTTGGTAATTGCTGATGATACTTAGTAAAGCCCAGCGGTCGTTTTCGATGATGCCACCAAATGAGAAGAAATAAACAGAAAAAAATAAGACTGTGCATTGCTCTTCTTTATTTGGGTTGGAAAGATTTGTCGACGGCATACTTAGCAGCAGCAGCAGCAGCAGCAAGTATACCATCAAACTGGCGGCCGGCTTGGCGCTTTTATAAATCAGCTTCAAACTTTCCATGATTGACCGTCTCCACTATGCTTTCATGTTAAGTGCCTTCTTCCTTGCTTGTCTGTTTGTATTCGTTACAATCCTTTTACGGATGTTTAATGTCTGTTTTATTTCAGACTCATTGTTACAATCGTTTTCCTTTTTCCTTTTATTTTTTTTTTGATCATCTAAAATATATGCCCAAGTCTTACATTTGTACTATACTATACTACACAGTACTGATATAATGAGCTTATATGTACAGTAAAAACTTGGCTTGCTTTCTTTAATTGGGATTAAACACATATAACGTAAATTGTGTAAATAAAAGTGTCAGTAGCGACTGAAGACATGAACACTTCTCACACCTTTTCCCCCTCAGTTAAATGTGGTAACTGAGTGGGAAAGAAACCGCTGCTCACCTCCCAGGTCTGGCTCAGTCTGCTGACCGCAGGGTTGCTCATCCCCATAATGATGGCGAAGAACGAGTTCAGGTTCCTAAACTCCCGGCAGCTACACACGCACACACGCACAGTCACACACACACACACACACACACACAGAGAAAAATTGTATTGACAGTCAAGTAACACCGGCTAAAAGTGACTAACTGCGCTAAACACAGCATGGGGGATCGGACACTTCACACATACACACACACGCCCGCACACACTGCGCGCACACATATACAAATAAACACGCACACACACACACACACACACAAGCTCTCAGCTATTTGGCCCCCCTCTACATGGACCTTGCTTCTGACTTCCCTGGTGTATCTCCATAAATGTTTTCCCCTCATCTGTTTATACCGAAATGTGTTATGTGTTTGTCTGTGGATGCTTCATGTGACTTCATGGGGCCGTTTTATCACACACACACACACACACACGCGCGCGGCAGCCGGCTCCACTCACTGCGCGGCGATCTTGATGAACTTTTTGAGCAGCTGCACCCTCTTGCTGAGCTGCCCACACAGGCAGACCTCGGTGACCACCCACAGCTGCACCTGGTTAAACCGCCGCAGGAACAGGTCCAGGTTGGCCGTGGTGCGGCGGAAGTGGGTGCGGCCGAACGTGTGGTACAGCAGCTCGTGCTGGGGGGGGGGGGGGGGGGGGGAGGAGAGGCGGGGGGGAGGAGGGAGAGGGGAGGAGGGGGATGAGAAAGTGGAGGAGGAGAGGAGATAACAGAAAGGAGAGGAGAGAAGAGAGGAGGGAACGGCATGGAGGAGAGATGAGGGGAGAGGAGAGGAGGGGGGAGGAGGGGGGGAGTGAGAGAAGGGGGGAGAGGCGATGGGGGAAGAGGGGGGGAGAGGGGGATGAGAAAGTGGAGGAGGAGAGGAAAGAACAGAAAGGAGAGGAGAGGAAAGAAGAGAGGAGGGAACGGCAGAGGGGAGAGATGGGGCAGGAGTGAGAGAAGGGGGGAGAGGAGGGAGAGGAGAGGAGAGAATAGGAGAGGAGAGGAGAGGAGTGGAGAGGAAAGTTGAAGAGAAGAGGAGCGAGGAGAGGTGAAGAGAGGAGAGGAGAGGAGGAGCAAGGAGAGGGGAAGAGAGGAGAGGAGAGGAGGGGGAGAAAGGAGAAGACAAGGGGAGAGAAGATGAGGGGAGAGAAGGAGCAAACATGAGAGAAGAAAGGGGAAGAGAATGGAAGAGAACATGGGTGGAGAGGAGAGGAGGGGAGAGGAAAAGAAAAGAGGGGAGGGGAGGAAGAGAGGGGAGGGGAGGAGAAGAGAGACAGTTCATACAGAATGTGTGGGGAGGATTAAAGCATTCTCAAAATGGAGTAGGAGTCACACCAAATATCATCAATCAAACTTGAGGGGATTCCTCTTTAGGAAGAACATGCCAGAATGGAGAAAAGAAAACATGACTCAAATAGGTCAGTTATGTAGATTGACTAGACGACGTCGGATAACAAGAAATGGTTTATATCCCCTTTTAAAGGGGAATAAATATTTTTTTTTATTCAGTGCTTCATTTATATCTCATCATTCTTGCATAAATACTCCTGACTGCAGTATGGCGCTGCTACGAAGCGGACACTTTGTTATTAAAATTAAACATGTCCGTGGGTGATATCGATCATCCAAATGAGTTTAAACGTGATGAATTTAATCTTAAACGTTTCTCAAGAGGCACGTTTGTGAAATATTTTTTTTTCCAAGTCAGTGTTTCCCAATGTGTAAGGCTCGCCTCCCTTGGGAGACACAGTGGTACTGCAGGGGGGGGGGGGGGGGGCGCAGAGAGATGGGATAGAGAAGATTTTAATGTGTTTTAGTGAGGGGAAAAGGTCCGTTGCACACTGTATCAAAGCAACACCACAGGCAGAACAAACAATTACGAATGTGTTGCGCACAAGAGCTGTAAATAAATTAATGTGCGTATGTGTGTGTGTGTGTGTGTGTGTGTGTGCAAATGTGTGTAAATAAAATCTATTAAAATATCTGGGGAAAAAAAAAAATCATTTTCAAACAAGATTTTTCAATTTATTTTCTGTTAGACTGTGTACGTGTGTGTGTGTGTGTGTGTGTGTGTGTGTGTGTGTGTGTGCGCGTGTGTGTCCATGGTCTACCTCGTGCACGCAGCTGAAGAGCTCCCAGTCGTAGAGGGTCATCTGGTAGGCCAGGTCCTTGGAGCTCATCAGCTCAAAGCTGGACATGGACCCGGTGGTGGGACCCTCCTGGTCGGGGAGAGGGGTCTGATACCACACACACACGCGCACGCACACACACACACACACAGGCAGACACACAGAAAGAAACACACACAGGCACACACAGGGTGACCTTCAACTGTTTTCCTAACATCCTTGGGTTTCTGCCTTATACAGTAAAGAGAAACCAGCGCTTCCTCACCAGTGCGTTGAGCTGCTCTCTGGGACAGGAAAACAAGCGGCCGTTGATTCCCACAGTGGAAAACACGGACACGTCATTAGGCTTCAGGATCTGTTTCTCTGGAACAGAGAATAAACACGCATGAGGATGTTTAGGATATTTACGCACATTTCAGTCAGGTTAAAAAAAAGAAGTGTTTTTTGTATATTTTAAACGGTAACACTTTACAATAAGGTACACAAAACGTGGGTAGTTACTGAGGAACGAATGAGTAACGAATGATGAATGACCAGGGCCCTAACTGGGGCCCTAACTGGGGCCCTAACAGGGCCCTGAGGAGTTACTGGTAAACAGACTAGGGGACTACTGTATTCATTACTGAGTAACGAATGATGGACAACCAGGGCCCTAACTGGGGCCCTAACTGGGGCCCTAACTGGAACCCTAACTGGGCCCTAACTGGAACCCTAACTGGGCCCTAAGTGACAGTTACTCAGTAACTACTGAGGAATTACTGGTAAACAGACTAGGGGACTACTGTATTCATTACTGAGTAACGAATGATGGACAACCAGGGCCCTAACTGGGGCCCTAACTGGGGCCCTAACAGGGCCCTAAGTGACAGTTACTCATTCATTCCTCAGTAACTACCCACATTTTGCGTACCTTATTGTAAAGTGTTACCTCCATTACCTAACGAGGTGTTACCTAACGAGGTCTCTGGTGTAGCGTTGCTAGTTAATCTCATCATCAGTTAATCAATTGACGGCGACGATCCAAAGTCACACAAAAAATACACAGGGAAAGTACTGGTAGCGAAGAACGTAACATTTACCCTTAATGCTTGTGTATAATGTATAATTAATAATAATGTATAATGTGTATAATATAACACCATCGAGAGCGACTGACATCGGCAGGAATCCCATTTTATAGGACAACCAATAGGAGACGATAAAAGACACTGTATATAAACGACAACGCGCCGCTGTGAAACCGCGGCGGCGAGGCTCACCCCCGGCGGAGCTGAGGTGGACCAATAGGAGCTCGTCGTTGGTGCCCAGCTTGTCGGCGACGGCGCTGATCACCTCCCTGCCTGTGGCTGCCACGGCAACGCGGATGGTGGTGTAGGTGTGGTCACTGCAGTATACCTTCAGCAGGACTGGACACGCACATGAACACACACACACACACACACACATGTAACATGTTTGATGGAGCAGATCTAGATTGATACAGATTATTATTACACTGTATCAATATTAAGGATTGAATTATCAATATAATGTTCAGCTCTCTCCAGAACATTTCAAATTCTTTTCTCAAAAACACATTCTTTCCACTGCTACTATAAACACACACACGCACACGCTTACGCACACGCAATGTAATTTATAGTACCACATCCTTCGGTAACCATGGGTAACTGTGAATCCTTTACGTGCGTGTGTATGTGTGTGCGTGTGTGTGCGTGTGCATGTGTGTGCGTGCGTGTGTGCGTGATTCTGACTAATGACACACTCACTGTCATCCTGGTTCCTAATAGGCTGCTTCTTTTGTAGTCTCTCCTCGCCGTTGCTGAACTGTCGGATGAGGGTTTTCTGGCGGCAAAACAAAGACGGCGCAGTGTGTGTGTGGTCCACATCGTACAGAAACATAACACACACCAGATGGAAAATAAACACTAGTATAAAAATGTTTGCAAAATATTTGTTGATACCTTCTTGGAGGACTTTGCTTCTTCTGAACTGCAAATGTAAAAAAATGTAAGAAAACAGAACAAAAGGGAGTTGAAAATGTTACTATGGAGGATGAGACAAAAAAACAAACCAAATATTTTTTTTGCAGCGTTACAAGCACAGCGTATCTCTACTCTGTGATCCTGTGAGAAAAGAAAGAAAAAGACATACTGCAGTTTAGCGACTTTCTCCATGTCCAGAACGAAGTCCTTCAGCGCCCTGAGCATCCGGGAGTCGTTGGACACGCACCCGTACAGCTCCTGCACGCAAGATACGGGTGAGAAGATGAAGCTTTATTAGTCTATCATATATTTACGTCTTTGCCGTCGTCACCAGCTGCTGAGCCTTGCGATCTAATCCGTTATTTATCACCTTTAAACAGACACGCTCCTCCAAATCGACTCACTGTGAATTCAGATATAGCTCATTAAAGGAGCAGGTAGGGAGTCGACATGTTCCCATATGGTGTAGATTAGGGGGGGGGGGGGGCAAATGTGCATTTGTCTTCCCCAATAAAAGGGGTTTATAAAATAATTAAAATGAATGAATTTATCATTGATGTGAATAGGTGCCGCATGCACATTTAAAGAGGTTACTTCCCCAAACAAAAGACACAAAAGAGGACAGAAGAGTAAATTACGCCTATATGTGTGTGTTGACTCAGCAGGGATTAGGAGAATAAATACTGAATGTCTGAGAGCCTCGCTGCATTATATTTTTAATTGTCACCTGGGGCCTGAATTGTGTGTTTTCCCTCATAAATAACGACATTTCCGCCATAAAGTGACGCAGAAAGGGCTCAAATCGGCGCATAAAAATTCACCATAATGCAGGAAATTAAGTGTATGATGCTGCAAATATCCTGGAGGAGGAGCCCCCCCCCCAATGTTCAAACAAAAACCTACATCACCGCATGCTCTTCAAGAATAAACATTGGGTGGGGGGGGGGGTTCGAACCCGGTACCTTTCGGCCACTACTACTACTACTACTACTATCGCCCTCACCTCCAGGAAGGAGAGTGCGGTGGGCTCCTCCTGCAGCAGGTAGCTGTGTGTGCTGGCCCAGCGCAGGGCCAGCGTCAGCACCTTCCTCTTGGTGGCCACCGCGTGCTCCAGCCTCTCCTGCTCCGAGCCCGGCGGCGCCGAGCCGTGATAGGTTCACGGCGGGTTAAAGAGACGACACGCGTGACCGCACAACTCGACCAATCGGGGAGGACCCGCCGCTTACTATTTAGCATGCTTTAGCGACGTACAGGCTGCTGTTCCCGGTGACAGTCACAGTAACAATGGCGAATACAGAGACAGGTCATTCATTAACGGGTAGAGGGTTCGGGGTTCTCTACAGGTTGGACTGACCCAAATACATCAATAAATAAAGAAATAAATCAAGAAATCAAGAAATAAATAAGTAATACTGCTAATACTGTTAACCATCGTGTGTCTCTTTGGAGAGGTTGATGTGCCGCAGCCGGGGAGATGCATAATTAATGATTAATAAGGTCACTTAATGTCAACGAGAGATAAAATAAGACAAAGAGAAAGAGGGGAGAGGGAGAGGGAGAGAGAGAGAGAAGTGTAAGTGAAGCAGAAAGGATATTGAGCCAGAAGGAGAGGACACAGCTGGCTGTTGGGCATGAAGACACATTGCATGAGGACAAAGTCGTCCACCGCTGGGTCTGACAGACGAGGAGGCAGAAACAGAAACAGGAGAGAGAGAGGAGTCAGAGCAGGAGATAGGAACCAAGGTAGCAGAAAACACAGATTTAAAGGAGATTTGAGGAAATGTGATTGCCCCAACTATCTATCGTCATAAAAATAAAAAAATATCTAAGAAAACTGTATATTCTGTTTTATATGGTTTGCATCTCTTTGTTTTCAGTTTTTAGTATCTTTTGATGAACTCCAAAATGGCTAAAGTGATGATAATTGTTGCTAAGTTATGCTAAATACATTAATTTAATTCATGACAAAAAGGAAGAAATGTGACTTGTTTGTTTAGTCAGGCGTCTCTCCCATCATGCATTGCCAGAATAAATGGTTTCTACATGTCTGGTCTGGTCTGTTTGCTACCTGGTTCACTGTGATGTGTGTCCATCCGCATGGTCTCCAGGAAGTGTTCCAGGATCTTCTCTGGGGTCCCTGATATCACAGTGTACCTAAACCGGGACAACATGGGGAAATACCTCAAAATATGTCATCTGTTAATATCTTGAGTAAATTAGACTTTGATAAGGTACACTTCAGCACATTAAAAATTAAAATCAAGTGAAAATCGAGTGAAAATGTCTTCAACTGCCAGTTTAAAAATAGAAAATGCAGTTTTGTTTCCATATGAATGTATTTTCACAGATGTAATAGTTTACACATTAGTAAGTTATTCTGACACATGCGTGTGTGCGCGCGCACACACACAAACACACACATACACACACACACACACACACACTTACTTGATACTTCCCAGGGTGGAGGCTCGAGGACTTTTCTCGAGCACCAGCACAGGCTGTTCATGTTCTTTAAGACGCACTGTGTTTGCTTCTACATCCTAAACACACACACACACACACACACAGATGGAAAACACACATCAAAAACATTATATTCACTGTCCACTTAAAAAAAACATATCGCTAGTGTAATGTCTCTCGTCCGCCAGTAGAGGGAGACAAACATCACAGTCAGCCTTCCAGTCAAGTCAGCATCTACCATCGCAGTCTGCCTGCATTAAGTGTGGAAACAGACTACAGTGACAGCTATTGGCCAGAACTATTCAGCCAATAAGACCCAGGAGTGAGCTCCAGATTTAGAAGATGACTTCTGTTTTCTGTGTTGTTGTTTTTCCATCTTCATTTAGCAGCTAAATAATCGAATGTGCATCATCCCACGAGAAAACATTGTCAATTACCGACAGATATTAGCAAGTCCGTCGAAAAATACAGTCAATCTCTGTTCAAGCCCCTCTGTTTAAGCTTTACGTATCTATAGAAAATAGAAATATAACAAATATTGAGCGCTCTGCTGGTGCTATGTTTTGATGCGAGTGCTCTGATTAATAAATGTATTCTTTGATTTTGAAACAGTAGCCTTGGGTTGATGTTGTCGTCGTT
>JAOPHQ010000782.1:17500-20989 GCA_030340625.1 Merluccius polli
ATACATACACACACACACACACGCACGCATCAAGCATCCTTTCCGGCTTGCAGGCACACTTTAGGACAAAGCCCATTGTACGACCCAAGATCATTGATATGCACAGCGACCGACACAAGTCCGATTCAGTCAAAGCCTCACTTTGTAAACCGCTATCTAAAGAGCGCAAAGAGAGACAAACCAATCGGTAAACACTAAGGTCATAAACGCCGCCGACCCCGCGGACACGTGAGCCCCACTGGAGGGGCTGAACTCACCTGCTCTGGTGTCTCCCTTAGCGCCGCTGGGAGCGAAAGCCCAGAAAGCTGCCCTCTGCTCCCCTACGACCCGACACGCACACGCCACCGGAGAGCATCCCGCCACAGACGCGCCGCTCTCACACAGTATCCTTTACTACTGTTTCCCCTCAGGTCTCCCTCTCTGTCTCCCTCTCTCTCTCTCTCTCCCCCTCTCTCTCTCTCTCTCTCTCTCTCTCTCCCTCTCTCTCCAAACCCCTTACCCTCTCTCTCTGCCCCCTTTGCACTCTCACTCTCCATCCCTCCTCCCCTCCCGCTCTATCTTCCCCCTCCCCTCTCTCTCTCTCTCTCTCTCTCTCTCTCTGTGTGCTGGCCAAAGACCCTGTATGACTGTATGACACCAGAGAGACCGCGAGAGAGAGAGAGAGAGAGAGAGAGAGAGAGAGGGAGAGACAGAGAGAGAGGGAGGGCGAGAGAGGGGACAGTGTTTGTGGTGCGGTGGCTTGGGTGGTGTGTCACAGCACACTAACAGCGAGGAGAGGAAGTGGGGGAGTAAAGAGTGCGGACTGGTGAATGGGAGAGAGGAATACAAAGAGTGAGAGTGGATGGTGAACATAGAGGAGAGAGAGAGAGAGAGAGAGAGAGAGAGAGAGAGACACGCGACACGTCTAGCACAAGCTACGCCGGGCAAACACCAGTGGCACAAATTGTTTGATATGCACTTTAAACCTGAACCCGGATAAGCAGATCAATAGCAAAGCGACACTCGCCATTCAAGCGCGCCTTTCGCTCGACGCGGCGGTGGCTGTAAAAAAAAAAAAGGCTTCACTCTTTCATCCTTTCATCAAACGCACAGCTGGCCCCATTCTGCCCCCCCCCCCCCCCCTATTCTCCGTCCGCGTGTGCGTACAGCGAAAACATAAAAACCCGGCGATGTGATGGCGGCGGCGGACGCGATGGACGACCCCGGCGCTCGGTCTCTCTCAGGCTTTGTCTCTCTCTCTTTGCTCTCAGACGGGAGGAGAGAGGGTGCACTTAGCGGGGCGGACAAAACGCACCGCCAGCGCAGCCCATCGTGTGGCAAACCACCGCGGTCGCCGGTCGCGATGCTGTCTGTCTGTTTCTGGAGGGCATAATATTGTATCGTATTACGTCATCGGGGGGGAAAACCATATTTGCACTCTTTACGCATATTTGCACTCTTTGATGAGGGGGTTGAGATTAAACGTGGGCAATTTCATAAGATACATAAGAGTTCAAATAGACATGTGAAGTGACATTCAGATAAGCCCACTTTTACAATAATCTGCAATGTGCATTATATTATATCATATTACATCATCGGGGTGAAAACCATATTGGCGCTCTTTAAATGATGAGGAGTTGAGATTAAACGTGTGCAAATTCATAAGATAAATAGAATAGACAAGTGAAGTGACATTCAGATAAGCCCACTTTTACAATAATCTGCAATGTTATTAATACATTTTAAGGTTTTCATTTACACTTAATAAACACCCCTTGCGGGGGTCTGTGTTCATTTATTCAAACGAATCTCAGACTATCCTCATCAGCCACGAACCGGCTTGTGTGATTCCCAGGAACTATCCTGTACCGACGGCTAAAAACTGTAAAGGCCGATAGTCACACTGCACCCGGCGGGAGCTGTGTTGTTGACGACAGATTCAATAGACACACTTCAGCACGCTCAACCTTGTGAGTAGGACATAACTGCCCGGGTCGGTTTCCATGCAGTCTGGCTAAATGACACCCTATCTGGAGGGTGGGGGGGGGGGGGGGGGGGGGGGGGGGGGGGGGGTGGCGCGGGGTGGGGTGGGGTGCGTCTGCTGAAACCGTGCGTCACTGTCCTTGAGTGTCGCCTCTAATTGTGCCGTAGCCGAGTCCTCCTCCGGATAGGGAGACGGATATAGCCGCTGCGGTATCGATCTCCGGGGGGGGGGGAAAGTGTTTTGTCACAACAAGCGAGTGGCACGGATAATAATAAACAAGTGATAAAACGCCTAAATAATAGTAGTCTCCATCCGGGGAAGACTTCATTCCCACGGTTTGTATTCTACTATCGTATTATTATCGTCGCCGCTGTTCTTACTGTTACATCGTCTGAAATCCACTTGATTCATTTTGGTCAGCGTAGCGTAGCATAGCATTATGTAACGTAGCATAGCACGCCATAGCATAGCATAATGCAGCATAACCAGGGCCGTTTCTATAGCTATATGCGGACTATGCGGCTGCATAGGGCCCCGCCGCCACCAGGGGGCCCCCCACCCTCGGTCGTGACAAAATAGGGGCCCCAAAATTGTATCTCGCACAGGGCCCCCAAACAGCTAGAAACGGCACTGAGCATAACAAAGCACAGCGTCGCATACGTTTTCTATTACGGAGCGTCGCATCGGAAGGTGCGTGGCGCTGCGCGTCGCCTTGGGACGCACAGAGCACACAGAGTCGCATCCTCCGCTCTCATTATATTCACCAGTGAACGGAGAGAGGATGACCTTAATCAGGAGGAACCGCGTAGAGGAGCCTCCTTCTGTGCCATCTCAGGATTAATTAACTTTGTCCCCGGGTTAACTCTGCCGAGATCTAGACGCTCCGGGCGTAGAAAAGGGGTTTGTTTATTCGTACATTATTTGTTCAAGTCTTTTTTTTTTTTCCAAGTCCCGCACGACTTTGCCGAGGCTTGTGTTGCGTACGGCGTGACTGCGGTTAGTTCAGCGCCGCGGCCGTCACGCGCACGCAGCCTCTTCCGTTTGAGAATATTTTTAGCTCCCAGCCCACAGCTCCGCCCCCTCTGGGTTTCAATTGCATCGATGTTTTGATCAGCGTAATTACCGGAGCGATAGCGGTCCTTGACGTTTTTATGGATCTGTTTTCAGTCACTCTCTCAACAATGACATTACGTTGTTATATTTACCGTTAACTGAGATGACTATCGCCGCGAGCGTAAAGTATTTTTTTATTGTAGGTGTGCTGTGCGCCCGAGGGACACGGGGAAACAACGGCGATATGCTAAAATAGGACACAGCCCCCTACTGGGTGAAGACAGCATTACAACTCAACGTCACCAGAGGACACCATGTATTCAGCACGAGAAAAATGAAAGACACGCAAAATTAAAATGTTAATTCTTTTGGAAAATATATACTCAATATTTCTGTGTGTCTCCCTTTCCACTTATGCGCTCCCTCTCTCTCCCTCTCTCTCCCTCTCTCGCCCTCTCTCTCCTCTCTCC
>JAOPHQ010000783.1:0-23253 GCA_030340625.1 Merluccius polli
AATTTGTTTTTGCTATCACTTTTTTTCTTTCCATCTTTTTTCGAGTTTTTTTCTATCACTCTTTTTTGATTTTTTATTCTCTCCATCTTTTTTCTATCAGTCTTTTTTTCGATTTTTTATTCTCCATCTTTTTTTTATATCACTTTTTTCAATTTTTTATTCTCCATCTTTTTTTCTATCACTCTTTTTTCCAAATTTCTTTTGCTCCCTTTTTTTCGATTTTTTATTCTCTCCATCTTTTTTCTATCACTGTTTTTTCGATTTTTTTTACCCTCTTTTTTCGATTTCTTTTTGTAGCACTTTTTTCAATATTTTATTTGCTCCATCTTTTTATCACTTTTTTCGATTTTTTTTTCTCTCCATCTTTTTTTTCTACCACTCTTTTTCGAGTTTTTTTAACCCACTTTTTTCGAATTTGTTTCTGCTATCACTTTTTTTCTTTCCATCTTTTTTCGAGTTTTTTTCTATCACTCTTTTTTGATTTTTTATTCTCTCCATCTTTTTTCTATCAGTCTTTTTTTCGATCTTTTATTCTCTCCATTTTTTTTCTATCACTCTTTTTTTTTTAAATTTTTGCCCCCTTTTTTTCGATTTTTTATTCTCCATCTTTTTTTTCTATCACTTTTTTCAATTTTTTATTCTCTCTAATTTGTTTTTGCTATCACTTTTTTTCTTTCCATCTTTTTTTTCTATCACTCTTATTTTCGATGTTTTATTCTCTCTATCTTTTTTTTCTCCGTCTTTTTTTCGATTTTTTTTTCTATCACTTTTTTCAATTTTTTATTCTCTCCATCTTTTTTTCTATCACTCTTTTTTCCAAATTTCTTTTGCCCCCTTTTTTTCGATTTTTTATTCTCTCCATCTTTTTTTCTATCACTCTTATTTTCGATGTTTTATTCTCTCCATCTTTTTTTTCTCCGTCTTTTTTTCGATTTTGTTTTCTATCACTTTTTTCAATTTTTTATTCTCTCCATCTTTTTTTCTATCACTCTTTTTTCCAAATTTCTTTTGCCCCCTTTTTTTCGATGTTTTATTCTCTCCATATTTTTTTTTCTCCGTCTTTTTTTCGATTTTGTTTTCTATCACTTTTTTCAATTTTTTATTCTCTCCATCTTTTTTTCTATCACTCTTTTTTCCAAATTTCTTTTGCCCCCTTTTTTTCGATTTTTTATTCTCTCCATCTTTTTTTTTCTACCACTCTTTTTCGAGTTTTTTTAACCCACTTTTTTCGAATTGTTTTTTGCTATCACTTTTTTTCTTTCCATCTTTTTTCGATTTTTTTTCTATCACTCTTTTTTGATTTTTTATTCTCTCCATCTTTTTTCTATCAGTCTTTTTTTCGATTTTTATTCTCTCCATCTTTTTTTTTCTCCGCCTTTTTTTCGATTTTTTTTTCTATCACTTTTTTCAATTTTTTATTCTCTCCATCTTTTTTTCTATCACTCTTTTTTCCAAATTTCTTTTGCCCCCTTTTTTCGATTTTTTATTCTCTCCATCTTTTTTCTATCACTCTTATTTTCGATGTTTTATTCTCTCCATCTTTTTTTTTCTCCGTCTTTTTTTCGATTTTGTTTTCTATCACTTTTTTCAATTTTTTATTCTCTCCATCTTTTTTTCTATCACTCTTTTTTCCAAATTTCTTTTGCCCCCTTTTTTTCGATTTTTTATTCTCTCCATCTTTTTTTTCTACCACTCTTTCGAGTTTTTTTAACCCACTTTTTTCGAATTTTTTTTTGCTATCACTTTTTTTCTTTCCATCTTTTTTCGATTTTTTTTCTATCACTCTTTTTTGATTTTTTATTCTCTCCATCTTTTTTCTATCAGTCTTTTTTTCGATCTTTTATTCTCTCCATTTTTTTTCTATCACTCTTTTTTTTTTAAATTTTTGCCCCCTTTTTTTCAATTTTTTATTCTCTCCATCTTTTTTTTTCTCCGTCTTTTTTTCGATTTTGTTTTCTATCACTTTTTTCAATTTTTTATTCTCTCCATCTTTTTTTCTATCACTCTTTTTTCCAAATTTCTTTTGCCCCCTTTTTTTCGATTTTTTATTCTCTCCATCTTTTTTCTATCACTATTTTTTCGATTTTTTTTAACCTCTTTTTTCGATTTCTTTTTGTAGCACTTTTTTCAATATTTTATTTGCTCCATCTTTTTATCACTTTTTTTTCGATTTTTTTTTCTCTCCATCTTTTTTTTCTACCACTCTTTTTCGAGTTTTTTTAACCCACTTTTTTCGAATTTTTTTTTGCTATCACTTTTTTTCTTTCCATCTTTTTTTTCTATCACTCTTATTTTCGATGTTTTATTCTCTCTATCTTTTTTTTCTCCGTCTTTTTTTCGATTTTTTTTTCTATCACTTTTTTCAATTTTTTATTCTCTCCATCTTTTTTTCTATCACTCTTTTTTCCAAATTTCTTTTGCCCCCTTTTTTTCGATTTTTTATTCTCTCCATCTTTTTTTCTATCACTCTTATTTTCGATGTTTTATTCTCTCCATCTTTTTTTTCTCCGTCTTTTTTTCGATTTTTTTTTCTATCACTTTTTTCAATTTTTTATTCTCTCCATCTTTTTTTCTATCACTCTTTTTTCCAAATTTCTTTTGCCCCCTTTTTTCGATTTTTTATTTTTTTCTCCGTCTTTTTTTCGATTTTGTTTTCTATCACTTTTTTCAATTTTTTATTCTCTCCATCTTTTTTTCTATCACTCTTTTTTCCAAATTTCTTTTGCCCCCTTTTTTTCGATGTTTTATTCTCTCCATATTTTTTTTTCTCCGTCTTTTTTTCGATTTTGTTTTCTATCACTTTTTTCAATTTTTTATTCTCTCCATCTTTTTTTCTATCACTCTTTTTTCCAAATTTCTTTTGCCCCCTTTTTTTCGATTTTTTATTCTCTCCATCTTTTTTTTCTACCACTCTTTTTCGAGTTTTTTTAACCCACTTTTTTCGAATTGTTTTTTGCTATCACTTTTTTTCTTTCCATCTTTTTTCGATTTTTTTTCTATCACTCTTTTTTGATTTTTTATTCTCTCCATCTTTTTTCTATCAGTCTTTTTTTCGATTTTTATTCTCTCCATCTTTTTTTTTCTCCGTCTTTTTTTCGATTTTTTTTTCTATCACTTTTTTCAATTTTTTATTCTCTCCATCTTTTTTTCTATCACTCTTTTTTCCAAATTTCTTTTGCCCCCTTTTTTCGATTTTTTATTCTCTCCATCTTTTTTCTATCACTCTTATTTTCGATGTTTTATTCTCTCCATCTTTTTTTTTCTCCGTCTTTTTTTCGATTTTGTTTTCTATCACTTTTTTCAATTTTTTATTCTCTCCATCTTTTTTTCTATCACTCTTTTTTCCAAATTTCTTTTGCCCCCTTTTTTTCGATTTTTTATTCTCTCCATCTTTTTTTTCTACCACTCTTTCGAGTTTTTTTAACCCACTTTTTTCGAATTTTTTTTTGCTATCACTTTTTTTCTTTCCATCTTTTTTCGATTTTTTTTCTATCACTCTTTTTTGATTTTTTATTCTCTCCATCTTTTTTCTATCAGTCTTTTTTGCGATCTTTTATTCTCTCCATTTTTTTTCTATCACTCTTTTTTTTTTAAATTTTTGCCCCCTTTTTTTCAATTTTTTATTCTCTCCATCTTTTTTTTTCTCCGTCTTTTTTTCGATTTTATTTTCTATCACTTTTTTCAATTTTTTATTCTCTCCATCTTTTTTTCTATCACTCTTTTTTCCAAATTTCTTTTGCCCCCTTTTTTTCGATTTTTTATTCTCTCCATCTTTTTTCTATCACTATTTTTTCGATTTTTTTTAACCTCTTTTTTCGATTTCTTTTTGTAGCACTTTTTTCAATATTTTATTTGCTCCATCTTTTTATCACTTTTTTTTCGATTTTTTTTTCTCTCCATCTTTTTTTTCTACCACTCTTTTTCGAGTTTTTTTAACCCACTTTTTTTAAATTCTTTTTTGCTATCACTTTTTTTCTTTCCATCTTTTTTCGATTTTTTTTCTATCACTCTTTTTTGATTTTTTATTCTCTCCATCTTTTTTTTCTATCACTCTTATTTTCGATGTTTTATTCTCTCCATCTTTTTTTTCTCCGTCTTTTTTTCGATTTTTTTTTCTATCACTCTTTTCAATTTTTTATTCTCTCCATCTTTTTTTCTATCACTCTTTTTTCCAAATTTCTTTTGCCCCCTTTTTTTCGATTTTTTATTCTCTCCATCTTTTTCTATCACTGTTTTTTCGATTTTTTTACCCTCTTTTTTCGATTTCTTTTTGTAGCACTTTTTTCAATATTTTATTTGCTCCATCTTTTTATCACTTTTTTTCGATTTTTTTTTCTCCATCTTTTTTTTCTACCACTCTTTTTCGAGTTTTTTTAACCCACTTTTTTCGAATTTTTTTTTGCTATCACTTTTTATTCTCTCCATCTTTTTTCTATCACTCTTATTTTCGATGTTTTATTCTCTCCATCTTTTTTTTTCTCCGTCTTTTTTTCGATTTTTTTTCTATCACTCTTTTCAATTTTTTATTCTCTCCATCTTTTTTTCTATCAATCTTTTTTCCAAATTTCTTTTGCTCCCTTTTTTTCGATTTTTTATTCTCTCCATCTTTTTCTATCACTGTTTTTTCGATTTTTTTACCCTCTTTTTTCGATTTCTTTTTGTAGCACTTTTTTCAATATTTTATTTGCTCCATCTTTTTATCACTTTTTTTCGATTTTTTTTTCTCCATCTTTTTTTTCTACCACTCTTTTTCGAGTTTTTTTAACCCACTTTTTTCGAATTTTTTTTTGCTATCACTTTTTTTCTTTCCATCTTTTTTCGATTTTTTTTTCTATCACTCTTTTTTGATTTTTTATTCTCTCCATCTTTTTTCTATCAGTCTTTTTTTCGATCTTTTATTCTCTCCATTTTTTTCGAACACTTTTTAAAAAACAATTTTGCCCCCTTTTTTCTGTTGTTCCTTCATTTTTTCTCTTTCTTTTTAGGCGAGTTTTTGACCTCTTCAGGTCTCTTTTTCCTTCATTTTTTGTTCCTGCCATCTTTTTGGCCCTCTTTCTTCTCGATTTTGTCATTCTCTCCATCTTTTTTTTTTTTTTTTTCAGGATTTTTTGACATACCCGGACCTGTTGTTCCTTCATTTTTTCTCTTTCTTTTTAGGCGAGTTTTTTACCTCTCCAGGTCTCTTTTTCCTTCATTTTTTGTTCCTGCCATCTTTTTGGCCCTCTTTCTTCTCGATTTTGTCATTCTCTCCATCTTTTTTTTTTTTTTTTTTCAGGATTTTTTGACATACCCGGACCTGTTGTTCCTTCATTTTTTCTCTTTCTTTTTTGGCGAGTTTTTGACCTCTCCAGGTCTCTTTTTCCTTCATTTTTTGTTCCTGCCATCTTTTTGGCCCTCTTTCTTCTCGATTTTGTCATTCTCTCCATCTTTTTTTTTTTTTTTTTTTTCAGGATTTTTTGACATACCCGGACCTGTTGTTCCTTCATTTTTTCTCTTTCTTTTTTGGCGAGTTTTTTACCTCTCCAGGTCTCATTTTCCTTCATTTTTTGTTCCTGCCATCTTTTTGTTCCTGCCATCAGGATTTTTTGACATACCCGGACCTGTTGTTCCTTCATTTTTTGTCTTTCTTTTCTGGCGAGTTTTTGACCTCTCCAGGTCTCTTTTTCCTTCATTTTTTGTTCCTGCCATCTTTTTGGCCCTCTTTCTTCTCGATTTTGTCATTCTCTCCATCTTTATTTATTCATTTTTTTTCAGGATTTTTTGACACACCCATTTGCTGGGGTAAGTGTAGGCCGCCAATGGGTGTGCCAATGGGTGTGCTTTGCTGGGGTAAGTGAAAGCCGCCTATGGGTGTGCTTTGCTGGGGTAAGTTTAGGTTGTGTAGTTGTGTGAAAACGGGAAATAGGCAGAAGCACAACCTAATTCTAAACCGAGAAAACGGAAAATAGGCACAAGCGCAACCTAATTCAAAACCGAGAAAACGGAAAATAGGCACAATCGCAACCTAATTTCAAAATGGGGAAACTGGGTGTGCTTTGCTGGGGCAAGTGTAAGCCGCCTATGGGTGTGCTTTGCTGGGGTACGTGTAAGGTGCCTATTGGTGTGCTTTGCTGGGGTAAGTGTAGGCGGCCAATGGGTGTGCTTTGCTGGGGTAAGTGAAAGCCGCCTATGGGTGTGCTTTGCTGGGGTAAGTGTAGGTTGTGTAATTGTTTGAAAACGGGAATTAGGCACAAGCACAACCTAATTCCAAACCCAGAAAATGGAAAATAGGCACAAGCCCAACCTAATTCAAAACCGAGAAAACGGAAAATAGGCACAATCGCAACCTAATTCCAAACCGAGAAAACGGAAAATAGGCACGAGCACAACCTTATTCCAAACCCAGAAAATGGAAAATAGGCACAAGCTCAACCTAATTCAAAACCGAGAAAACGGAAAATAGGCACAATCGCAACCTAATTCCAAACCGAGAAAACGGAAAATAGGCACGAGCACAACCTTATTCCAAACCCAGAAAATGGAAAATAGGCACAAGCCCAACCTAATTCAAAACCGAGAAAACGGAAAATAGGCACAATCGCAACCTAATTCAAAACCGAGAAAACGGAAAATAGGCACAAGCGCAACCTAATTCAAAACCGTGAAAACGGAATATAGGCACAAGCGCAACCTAATTCCAAACCGAGAAAACGGAATATAGGCACAAGCGCAACCTAATTTCAAACCGAGAAAATTGGGTGTGCTTTGCTGGGGCAAGTGTAAAGCCGCCTATGGGTGTGCTTTGCTGGGGTATGTGTAAGACGCTTATGGGTGTGCTTTGCTGGGGTATGTGTAAGATGCCTATGGGTGTGCTTTGCTGGGGTAAGTGTAAGCCGCCTATGGGTATGCTTTGCTGGGGTAAGTGTAAGGTGCCTATTGGTGTGCTTTGCTGGGGCAAGTGTAAGCCGCCTATGGGTGTGCTTTGCTGGGGTACGTGTAAGCCGCATATGGGTGTGCTTTGCTGGGGTAAGTGTAAGACGCCTATGGGTGTGCTTTGCTGGGGTAAGTGTAGGTTGTGTAGTTGTTTGAAAACGGGAAATAGGCACAAGCACAACCTAATTCCAAACCGAGAAAACGGAAAATAGGCACAAGCACAACCTAATTCCAAACCGAGAAAACGGAATATAGGCACAAGCACAACCTAATTTCAAACCGAGAAAACTGGGTGTGCTTTGCTGGGGCAAGTGTAAGCCGCATATGGGTGTGCTTTGCTGGGGTAAGTGTAAGACGCCTATGGGTGTGCTTTGCTGGGGTAAGTGTAGGTTGTGTAGTTGTTTGAAAACGGGAAATAGGCACAAGCACAACCTAATTCCAAACCGAGGAAAACGGAAAATAGGCACAAGCACAACCTAATTCCAAACCGAGAAAACGGAAAATAGGCACGAGCACAACCTAATTCCAAACCCAGAAAATGGAAAATAGGCACAAGCCCTAATTCAAAACCGAGAAAACGGAAAATAGGCACAATCGCAACCTAATTCAAAACCGAGAAAACGGAAAATAGGCACAATCGCAACCTAATTTCAAAATGGGGAAACTGGGTGTGCTTTGCTGGGGCAAGTGTAAGCCGCCTATGGGTGTGCTTTGCTGGGGTACGTGTAAGGTGCCTATTGGTGTGCTTTGCTGGGGTAAGTGTAAGCCGCCTATGGGTATGCTTTGCTGGGGTAAGTGTAAGGTGCCAATTGGTGTGCTTTGCTGGGGCAAGTGTAAGCCGCCTATGGGTGTGATTTGCTGGGGTAAGTGTAGGTTGTGTAGTTGTGTGAAAACGGGAAATAGGCACAAGCACAACCTAATTCTAAACCGAGAAAATGGAAAATAGGCACAAGCGCAACCTAATTCAAAACCGTGAAAACGGAATATAGAAACAAGCGCAACCTAATTCCAAACCGAGAAAACGGAATATAGGCACAACGCAACCTAATTCAACACCGAGAAAATTGGGTGTGCTTTGCTGGGGCAAGTGTAAGCCGCCTATGGGTGTGCTTTGCTAGGGTAAGTGTAAGCTGCCTATGGGTGTGCTTTGCTGGGGTATGTGTAAGCCGCCTATGGGTGTGC
The DNA here is from genome assembly GCA_030340625.1 of Merluccius polli. NCBI lineage: Eukaryota > Metazoa > Chordata > Actinopteri > Gadiformes > Merlucciidae > Merluccius > Merluccius polli. Next base: position 8,095 of record JAOPHQ010000783.1, read on the forward strand.
TTTGCTGGGGTAAGTGTAAGCTGCCTATGGGTGTGCTTTGCTGGGGTAAGTGTAGGTTGTGTAATTGTTTGAAAACGGGAATTAGGCACAAGCACAACCTAATTCCAAACCCAGAAAATGGAAAATAGGCACAAGCCCAACCTAATTCAAAACCGAGAAAACGGAAAATAGGCACAATCGCAACCTAATTCAAAACCGAGAAAAACGGAAAATAGGCACAATCGCAACCTAATTTCAAAATGGGGAAACTGGGTGTGCTTTGCTGGGGCAAGTGTAAGCCGCCTATGGGTGTGCTTTGCTGGGGTACGTGTAAGGTGCCTATTGGTGTGCTTTGCTGGGGTAAGTGTAGGCGGCCAATGGGTGTGCTTTGCTGGGGTAAGTGAAAGCCGCCTATGGGTGTGCTTTGCTGGGGTAAGTTTAGGTTGTGTGGTTGTGTGAAAACGGGAAATAGGCACAAGCACAACCTAATTCTAAACCGAGAAAACGGAAAATAGGCACAAGCGCAACCTAATTCAAAACCGAGAAAACGGAAAATAGGCACAATCGCAACCTAATTTCAAAATGGGGAAACTGGGTGTGCTTTGCTGGGGCAAGTGTAAGCCGCCTATGGGTGTGCTTTGCTGGGGTACGTGTAAGCCGCATATGGGTGTGCTTTGCTGGGGTAAGTGTAGGTTGTGTAGTTGTGTGAAAACGGGAAAGAGGCACAACCACAACCTGCTTCCAAACCGAGAAAACTGGGTGTGCTTTGCTGGGGTAAGTTGTAAGCCGCCTATGGGTGTGCTTTGCTGGGGCAAGTGTAAGCCGCCTATGGGTGTTCTTTGCTGGGGTACGTGTAAGGTGCCTATTGGTGTGCCAAAAAGATGGCAGGAACAAAAAATGAAGGAAAAATAGACCTGGAGAGGTAAAAAAACTCGCCAAAAAAGAAAGAGAAAAAATGAAGGAACAACAGGTCCGGGTATGTCAAAAAATCCTGAAAAAAAAAAAAAAAAAAAGATGGAGAGAATGACAAAATCGAGAAGAAAGAGGGCCAAAAAGATGGCAGGAACAAAAAATGAAGGAAAAAGAGACCTGGAGAGGTCTAAAACTCGCCAAAAAAGAAAGACAAAAAATGAAGGAACAACAGGTCCGGGTATGTCAAAAAATCCTGACAAAAAAAAAAAAAAAAAAGATGGAGAGAATGACAAAATCGAGAAGAAAGAGGGCCAAAAAGATGGCAGGAACAAAAAATGAAGGAAAAAGAGACCTGGAGAGGTCAAAAACTCGCCAAAAAAGAAAGAGAAAAAATGAAGGAACAACAGGTCCGGGTATGTCAAAAAATCCTGAAAAAAAAAAAAAAAAAAAGATGGAGAGAATGACAAAATCGAGAAGAAAGAGGGCCAAAAAGATGGCAGGAACAAAAAATGAAGGAAAAATAGACGTGGAGAGGTCAAAAACTCGCCAAAAAAGAACGACAAAAAATGAAGGAACAACAGGTCCGGGTATGTCAAAAAATCCTTAAAAAAAAAAAAAAAAAAAAGATGGAGAGAATGACAAAATCGAGAAGAAAGAGGGCCAAAAAGATGGCAGGAACAAAAAATGAAGGAAAAATAGACCTGGAGAGGTAAAAAACTCGCCAAAAAAGAAAGAGAAAAAATGAAGGAACAACAGGTCCGGGTATGTCAAAAAATCCTGAAAAAAAAAAAAAAAAAAAGATGGAGAGAATGACAAAATCGAGAAGAAAGAGGGCCAAAAAGATGGCAGGAACAAAAAATGAAGGAAAAATAGACCTGGAGAGGTAAAAAACTCGCCAAAAAAGAAAGAGAAAAAATGAAGGAACAACAGGTCCGGGTATGTCAAAAAATCCTGAAAAAAAAAAAAAAAAAAAGATGGAGAGAATGACAAAATCGAGAAGAAAGAGGGCCAAAAAGATGGCAGGAACAAAAAATGAAGGAAAAAGAGACCTGGAGAGGTCAAAAACTCGCCAAAAAAGAAAGAGAAAAAATGAAGGAACAACAGGTCCGTGTATGTCAAAAAATCCTTTTTTTTCCAAATTTCTTTTGCCCCCTTTTTTTCGATTTTTTATTCTCTCCATCTTTTTTTTCTACCACTCTTTCGAGTTTTTTTAACCCACTTTTTTCGAATTTGTTTTTGCTATCACTTTTTTTCTTTCCATCTTTTTTCGAGTTTTTTTCTATCACTCTTTTTTGATTTTTTATTCTCTCCATCTTTTTTCTATCAGTCTTTTTTTCGATCTTTTATTCTCTCCATCTTTTTTTTCTATCACTCTTATTTTCGATGTTTTATTCTCTCCATCTTTTTTTTCTCCGTCTTTTTTTCGATTTTTTTTTCTATCACTTTTTTCAATTTTTTATTCTCTCCATCTTTTTTTCTATCACTCTTTTTTCCAAATTTCTTTCGCCCCCTTTTTTTCGATTTTTTATTCTCTCCATCTTTTTTCTATCACTCTTATTTTCGATGTTTTATTCTCTCCATCTTTTTTTTTCTCCGTCTTTTTTTCGATTTTTTTTTCTATCACTTTTTTCAATTTTTTATTCTCTCCATCTTTTTTTCTATTACTCTTTTTTCCAAATTTCTTTTGCCCCCTTTTTTCGATTTTTTATTCTCTCCATCTTTTTTCTATCACTGTTTTTTCGATTTTTTTACCCTCTTTTTTCGATTTCTTTTTGTAGCACTTTTTTCAATATTTTATTTGCTCCATCTTTTTATCACTTTTCTTTCGATTTTTTTTTCTCTCCATCTTTTTTTTCTACCACTCTTTTTCGAGTTTTTTTAACCCACTTTTTTCGAATTTGTTTTTGCTATCACTTTTTTTCTTTCCATCTTTTTTCGAGTTTTTTTCTATCACTCTTTTTTGATTTTTTATTCTCTCCATCTTTTTTCTATCAGTCTTTTTTTCGATCTTTTATTCTCTCCATCTTTTTTTTCTATCACTCTTTTTTTTAAAATTTTTTCTCTCCATCTTTTTTTCTCGATTTTTTATTCTCCATCTTTTTTTTCTATCACTTTTTTCAATTTTTTATTCTCTCCATCTTTTTTTCTATCACTCTTTTTTCCAAATTTCTTTTGCCCCCTTTTTTTCGATTTTTTATTCTCTCCATCTTTTTTCTATCACTCTTATTTTCGATGTTTTATTCTCTCCATCTTTTTTTTTCTCCGTCTTTTTTTCGATTTTTTTTTCTATCACTTTTTTCAATTTTTTATTCTCCATCTTTTTTTCTATTACTCTTTTTTCCAAATTTCTTTTGCCCCCTTTTTCGATTTTTTATTCTCTCCATCTTTTTTCTATCACTGTTTTTTCGATTTTTTTACCCTCTTTTTTCGATTTCTTTTTGTAGCACTTTTTTCAATATTTTATTTGCTCCATCTTTTTATCACTCTTCTTTCGATTTTTTTTTCTCTCCATCTTTTTTTTCTACCACTCTTTTTCGAGTTTTTTTAACCCACTTTTTTCGAATTTTTTTTTGCTATCACTTTTTTTCTTTCCATCTTTTTTTTCTATCACTCTTATTTTCGATGTTTTATTCTCTCTATCTTTTTTTTCTCCGTCTTTTTTTCGATTTTTTTTTCTATCACTTTTTTCAATTTTTTATTCTCCATCTTTTTTTCTATTACTCTTTTTTCCAAATTTCTTTTGCCCCCTTTTTCGATTTTTTATTCTCTCCATCTTTTTTCTATCACTGTTTTTTCGATTTTTTTACCCTCTTTTTTCGATTTCTTTTTGTAGCACTTTTTTCAATATTTTATTTGCTCCATCTTTTTATCACTCTTCTTTCGATTTTTTTTTCTCTCCATCTTTTTTTTCTACCACTCTTTTTCGAGTTTTTTTAACCCACTTTTTTCGAATTTTTTTTTGCTATCACTTTTTTTCTTTCCATCTTTTTTTTCTATCACTCTTATTTTCGATGTTTTATTCTCTCTATCTTTTTTTTCTCCGTCTTTTTTTCGATTTTTTTTTCTATCACTTTTTTCAATTTTTTATTCTCTCCATCTTTTTTTCTATCACTCTTTTTTCCAAATTTCTTTCGCCCCCTTTTTTTCGATTTTTTATTCTCTCCATCTTTTTTCTATCACTCTTATTTTCGATGTTTTATTCTCTCCATCTTTTTTTTTCTCCGTCTTTTTTTCGATTTTTTTTTCTATCACTTTTTTCAATTTTTTATTCTCTCCATCTTTTTTTCTATTACTCTTTTTTCCAAATTTCTTTTGCCCCCTTTTTTCGATTTTTTATTCTCTCCATCTTTTTTCTATCACTGTTTTTTCGATTTTTTTACCCTCTTTTTTCGATTTCTTTTTGTAGCACTTTTTTCAATATTTTATTTGCTCCATCTTTTTATCACTTTTCTTTCGATTTTTTTTTCTCTCCATCTTTTTTTTCTACCACTCTTTTTCGAGTTTTTTTAACCCACTTTTTTCGAATTTGTTTTTGCTATCACTTTTTTTCTTTCCATCTTTTTTCGAGTTTTTTTCTATCACTCTTTTTTGATTTTTTATTCTCTCCATCTTTTTTCTATCAGTCTTTTTTTCGATCTTTTATTCTCTCCATTTTTTTTCTATCACTCTTTTTTTTAAAAATTTTTGCCCCCTTTTTTTCGATTTTTTATTCTCCATCTTTTTTTTATATCACTTTTTTCAATTTTTTATTCTCCATCTTTTTTTCTATCACTCTTTTTTCCAAATTTCTTTTGCTCCCTTTTTTTCGATTTTTTATTCTCTCCATCTTTTTTCTATCACTGTTTTTTCGATTTTTTTTACCCTCTTTTTTCGATTTCTTTTTGTAGCACTTTTTTCAATATTTTATTTGCTCCATCTTTTTATCACTTTTTTCGATTTTTTTTTCTCTCCATCTTTTTTTTCTACCACTCTTTTTCGAGTTTTTTTAACCCACTTTTTTCGAATTTGTTTCTGCTATCACTTTTTTTCTTTCCATCTTTTTTCGAGTTTTTTTCTATCACTCTTTTTTGATTTTTTATTCTCTCCATCTTTTTTCTATCAGTCTTTTTTTCGATCTTTTATTCTCTCCATTTTTTTTCTATCACTCTTTTTTTTTTAAATTTTTGCCCCCTTTTTTTCGATTTTTTATTCTCCATCTTTTTTTTCTATCACTTTTTTCAATTTTTTATTCTCTCTAATTTGTTTTTGCTATCACTTTTTTTCTTTCCATCTTTTTTTTCTATCACTCTTATTTTCGATGTTTTATTCTCTCTATCTTTTTTTTCTCCGTCTTTTTTTCGATTTTTTTTTCTATCACTTTTTTCAATTTTTTATTCTCTCCATCTTTTTTTCTATCACTCTTTTTTCCAAATTTCTTTTGCCCCCTTTTTTTCGATTTTTTATTCTCTCCATCTTTTTTTCTATCACTCTTATTTTCGATGTTTTATTCTCTCCATCTTTTTTTTCTCCGTCTTTTTTTCGATTTTGTTTTCTATCACTTTTTTCAATTTTTTATTCTCTCCATCTTTTTTTCTATCACTCTTTTTTCCAAATTTCTTTTGCCCCCTTTTTTTCGATGTTTTATTCTCTCCATATTTTTTTTTCTCCGTCTTTTTTTCGATTTTGTTTTCTATCACTTTTTTCAATTTTTTATTCTCTCCATCTTTTTTTCTATCACTCTTTTTTCCAAATTTCTTTTGCCCCCTTTTTTTCGATTTTTTATTCTCTCCATCTTTTTTTTCTACCACTCTTTTTCGAGTTTTTTTAACCCACTTTTTTCGAATTGTTTTTTGCTATCACTTTTTTTCTTTCCATCTTTTTTCGATTTTTTTTCTATCACTCTTTTTTGATTTTTTATTCTCTCCATCTTTTTTCTATCAGTCTTTTTTTCGATTTTTATTCTCTCCATCTTTTTTTTTCTCCGTCTTTTTTTCGATTTTTTTTTCTATCACTTTTTTCAATTTTTTATTCTCTCCATCTTTTTTTCTATCACTCTTTTTTCCAAATTTCTTTTGCCCCCTTTTTTCGATTTTTTATTCTCTCCATCTTTTTTCTATCACTCTTATTTTCGATGTTTTATTCTCTCCATCTTTTTTTTTCTCCGTCTTTTTTTCGATTTTGTTTTCTATCACTTTTTTCAATTTTTTATTCTCTCCATCTTTTTTTCTATCACTCTTTTTTCCAAATTTCTTTTGCCCCCTTTTTTTCGATTTTTTATTCTCTCCATCTTTTTTTTCTACCACTCTTTCGAGTTTTTTTAACCCACTTTTTTCGAATTTTTTTTTGCTATCACTTTTTTTCTTTCCATCTTTTTTCGATTTTTTTTCTATCACTCTTTTTTGATTTTTTATTCTCTCCATCTTTTTTCTATCAGTCTTTTTTTCGATCTTTTATTCTCTCCATTTTTTTTCTATCACTCTTTTTTTTTTAAATTTTTGCCCCCTTTTTTTCAATTTTTTATTCTCTCCATCTTTTTTTTTCTCCGTCTTTTTTTCGATTTTGTTTTCTATCACTTTTTTCAATTTTTTATTCTCTCCATCTTTTTTTCTATCACTCTTTTTTCCAAATTTCTTTTGCCCCCTTTTTTTCGATTTTTTATTCTCTCCATCTTTTTTCTATCACTATTTTTTCGATTTTTTTTAACCTCTTTTTTCGATTTCTTTTTGTAGCACTTTTTTCAATATTTTATTTGCTCCATCTTTTTATCACTTTTTTTTCGATTTTTTTTTCTCTCCATCTTTTTTTTCTACCACTCTTTTTCGAGTTTTTTTAACCCACTTTTTTCGAATTTTTTTTTGCTATCACTTTTTTTCTTTCCATCTTTTTTTTCTATCACTCTTATTTTCGATGTTTTATTCTCTCTATCTTTTTTTTCTCCGTCTTTTTTTCGATTTTTTTTTCTATCACTTTTTTCAATTTTTTATTCTCTCCATCTTTTTTTCTATCACTCTTTTTTCCAAATTTCTTTTGCCCCCTTTTTTTCGATTTTTTATTCTCTCCATCTTTTTTTCTATCACTCTTATTTTCGATGTTTTATTCTCTCCATCTTTTTTTTCTCCGTCTTTTTTTCGATTTTTTTTTCTATCACTTTTTTCAATTTTTTATTCTCTCCATCTTTTTTTCTATCACTCTTTTTTCCAAATTTCTTTTGCCCCCTTTTTTCGATTTTTTATTTTTTTCTCCGTCTTTTTTTCGATTTTGTTTTCTATCACTTTTTTCAATTTTTTATTCTCTCCATCTTTTTTTCTATCACTCTTTTTTCCAAATTTCTTTTGCCCCCTTTTTTTCGATGTTTTATTCTCTCCATATTTTTTTTTCTCCGTCTTTTTTTCGATTTTGTTTTCTATCACTTTTTTCAATTTTTTATTCTCTCCATCTTTTTTTCTATCACTCTTTTTTCCAAATTTCTTTTGCCCCCTTTTTTTCGATTTTTTATTCTCTCCATCTTTTTTTTCTACCACTCTTTTTCGAGTTTTTTTAACCCACTTTTTTCGAATTGTTTTTTGCTATCACTTTTTTTCTTTCCATCTTTTTTCGATTTTTTTTCTATCACTCTTTTTTGATTTTTTATTCTCTCCATCTTTTTTCTATCAGTCTTTTTTTCGATTTTTATTCTCTCCATCTTTTTTTTTCTCCGTCTTTTTTTCGATTTTTTTTTCTATCACTTTTTTCAATTTTTTATTCTCTCCATCTTTTTTTCTATCACTCTTTTTTCCAAATTTCTTTTGCCCCCTTTTTTCGATTTTTTATTCTCTCCATCTTTTTTCTATCACTCTTATTTTCGATGTTTTATTCTCTCCATCTTTTTTTTTCTCCGTCTTTTTTTCGATTTTGTTTTCTATCACTTTTTTCAATTTTTTATTCTCTCCATCTTTTTTTCTATCACTCTTTTTTCCAAATTTCTTTTGCCCCCTTTTTTTCGATTTTTTATTCTCTCCATCTTTTTTTTCTACCACTCTTTCGAGTTTTTTTAACCCACTTTTTTCGAATTTTTTTTTGCTATCACTTTTTTTCTTTCCATCTTTTTTCGATTTTTTTTCTATCACTCTTTTTTGATTTTTTATTCTCTCCATCTTTTTTCTATCAGTCTTTTTTGCGATCTTTTATTCTCTCCATTTTTTTTCTATCACTCTTTTTTTTTTAAATTTTTGCCCCCTTTTTTTCAATTTTTTATTCTCTCCATCTTTTTTTTTCTCCGTCTTTTTTTCGATTTTATTTTCTATCACTTTTTTCAATTTTTTATTCTCTCCATCTTTTTTTCTATCACTCTTTTTTCCAAATTTCTTTTGCCCCCTTTTTTTCGATTTTTTATTCTCTCCATCTTTTTTCTATCACTATTTTTTCGATTTTTTTTAACCTCTTTTTTCGATTTCTTTTTGTAGCACTTTTTTCAATATTTTATTTGCTCCATCTTTTTATCACTTTTTTTTCGATTTTTTTTTCTCTCCATCTTTTTTTTCTACCACTCTTTTTCGAGTTTTTTTAACCCACTTTTTTTAAATTCTTTTTTGCTATCACTTTTTTTCTTTCCATCTTTTTTCGATTTTTTTTCTATCACTCTTTTTTGATTTTTTATTCTCTCCATCTTTTTTTTCTATCACTCTTATTTTCGATGTTTTATTCTCTCCATCTTTTTTTTCTCCGTCTTTTTTTCGATTTTTTTTTCTATCACTCTTTTCAATTTTTTATTCTCTCCATCTTTTTTTCTATCACTCTTTTTTCCAAATTTCTTTTGCCCCCTTTTTTTCGATTTTTTATTCTCTCCATCTTTTTCTATCACTGTTTTTTCGATTTTTTTACCCTCTTTTTTCGATTTCTTTTTGTAGCACTTTTTTCAATATTTTATTTGCTCCATCTTTTTATCACTTTTTTTCGATTTTTTTTTCTCCATCTTTTTTTTCTACCACTCTTTTTCGAGTTTTTTTAACCCACTTTTTTCGAATTTTTTTTTGCTATCACTTTTTATTCTCTCCATCTTTTTTCTATCACTCTTATTTTCGATGTTTTATTCTCTCCATCTTTTTTTTTCTCCGTCTTTTTTTCGATTTTTTTTCTATCACTCTTTTCAATTTTTTATTCTCTCCATCTTTTTTTCTATCAATCTTTTTTCCAAATTTCTTTTGCTCCCTTTTTTTCGATTTTTTATTCTCTCCATCTTTTTCTATCACTGTTTTTTCGATTTTTTTACCCTCTTTTTTCGATTTCTTTTTGTAGCACTTTTTTCAATATTTTATTTGCTCCATCTTTTTATCACTTTTTTTCGATTTTTTTTTCTCCATCTTTTTTTTCTACCACTCTTTTTCGAGTTTTTTTAACCCACTTTTTTCGAATTTTTTTTTGCTATCACTTTTTTTCTTTCCATCTTTTTTCGATTTTTTTTTCTATCACTCTTTTTTGATTTTTTATTCTCTCCATCTTTTTTCTATCAGTCTTTTTTTCGATCTTTTATTCTCTCCATTTTTTTCGAACACTTTTTAAAAAACAATTTTGCCCCCTTTTTTCTGTTGTTCCTTCATTTTTTCTCTTTCTTTTTAGGCGAGTTTTTGACCTCTTCAGGTCTCTTTTTCCTTCATTTTTTGTTCCTGCCATCTTTTTGGCCCTCTTTCTTCTCGATTTTGTCATTCTCTCCATCTTTTTTTTTTTTTTTTTCAGGATTTTTTGACATACCCGGACCTGTTGTTCCTTCATTTTTTCTCTTTCTTTTTAGGCGAGTTTTTTACCTCTCCAGGTCTCTTTTTCCTTCATTTTTTGTTCCTGCCATCTTTTTGGCCCTCTTTCTTCTCGATTTTGTCATTCTCTCCATCTTTTTTTTTTTTTTTTTTTCAGGATTTTTTGACATACCCGGACCTGTTGTTCCTTCATTTTTTCTCTTTCTTTTTTGGCGAGTTTTTGACCTCTCCAGGTCTCTTTTTCCTTCATTTTTTGTTCCTGCCATCTTTTTGGCCCTCTTTCTTCTCGATTTTGTCATTCTCTCCATCTTTTTTTTTTTTTTTTTTTTCAGGATTTTTTGACATACCCGGACCTGTTGTTCCTTCATTTTTTCTCTTTCTTTTTTGGCGAGTTTTTTACCTCTCCAGGTCTCATTTTCCTTCATTTTTTGTTCCTGCCATCTTTTTGTTCCTGCCATCAGGATTTTTTGACATACCCGGACCTGTTGTTCCTTCATTTTTTGTCTTTCTTTTCTGGCGAGTTTTTGACCTCTCCAGGTCTCTTTTTCCTTCATTTTTTGTTCCTGCCATCTTTTTGGCCCTCTTTCTTCTCGATTTTGTCATTCTCTCCATCTTTATTTATTCATTTTTTTTCAGGATTTTTTGACACACCCATTTGCTGGGGTAAGTGTAGGCCGCCAATGGGTGTGCCAATGGGTGTGCTTTGCTGGGGTAAGTGAAAGCCGCCTATGGGTGTGCTTTGCTGGGGTAAGTTTAGGTTGTGTAGTTGTGTGAAAACGGGAAATAGGCAGAAGCACAACCTAATTCTAAACCGAGAAAACGGAAAATAGGCACAAGCGCAACCTAATTCAAAACCGAGAAAACGGAAAATAGGCACAATCGCAACCTAATTTCAAAATGGGGAAACTGGGTGTGCTTTGCTGGGGCAAGTGTAAGCCGCCTATGGGTGTGCTTTGCTGGGGTACGTGTAAGGTGCCTATTGGTGTGCTTTGCTGGGGTAAGTGTAGGCGGCCAATGGGTGTGCTTTGCTGGGGTAAGTGAAAGCCGCCTATGGGTGTGCTTTGCTGGGGTAAGTGTAGGTTGTGTAATTGTTTGAAAACGGGAATTAGGCACAAGCACAACCTAATTCCAAACCCAGAAAATGGAAAATAGGCACAAGCCCAACCTAATTCAAAACCGAGAAAACGGAAAATAGGCACAATCGCAACCTAATTCCAAACCGAGAAAACGGAAAATAGGCACGAGCACAACCTTATTCCAAACCCAGAAAATGGAAAATAGGCACAAGCTCAACCTAATTCAAAACCGAGAAAACGGAAAATAGGCACAATCGCAACCTAATTCCAAACCGAGAAAACGGAAAATAGGCACGAGCACAACCTTATTCCAAACCCAGAAAATGGAAAATAGGCACAAGCCCAACCTAATTCAAAACCGAGAAAACGGAAAATAGGCACAATCGCAACCTAATTCAAAACCGAGAAAACGGAAAATAGGCACAAGCGCAACCTAATTCAAAACCGTGAAAACGGAATATAGGCACAAGCGCAACCTAATTCCAAACCGAGAAAACGGAATATAGGCACAAGCGCAACCTAATTTCAAACCGAGAAAATTGGGTGTGCTTTGCTGGGGCAAGTGTAAAGCCGCCTATGGGTGTGCTTTGCTGGGGTATGTGTAAGACGCTTATGGGTGTGCTTTGCTGGGGTATGTGTAAGATGCCTATGGGTGTGCTTTGCTGGGGTAAGTGTAAGCCGCCTATGGGTATGCTTTGCTGGGGTAAGTGTAAGGTGCCTATTGGTGTGCTTTGCTGGGGCAAGTGTAAGCCGCCTATGGGTGTGCTTTGCTGGGGTACGTGTAAGCCGCATATGGGTGTGCTTTGCTGGGGTAAGTGTAAGACGCCTATGGGTGTGCTTTGCTGGGGTAAGTGTAGGTTGTGTAGTTGTTTGAAAACGGGAAATAGGCACAAGCACAACCTAATTCCAAACCGAGAAAACGGAAAATAGGCACAAGCACAACCTAATTCCAAACCGAGAAAACGGAATATAGGCACAAGCACAACCTAATTTCAAACCGAGAAAACTGGGTGTGCTTTGCTGGGGCAAGTGTAAGCCGCCTATGGGTGTGCTTTGCTGGGGTACGTGTAAGCCGCATATGGGTGTGCTTTGCTGGGGTAAGTGTAAGCCGCCTATGGGTATGCTTTGCTGGGGTAAGTGTAAGGTGCCTATTGGTGTGCTTTGCTGGGGCAAGTGTAAGCCGCCTATGGGTGTGATTTGCTGGGGTAAGTGTAAGCCGCCTATGGGTGTGATTTGCTGGGGTAAGTGTAAGCCGCCTATGGGTGTGCTTTGCTGGGGTAAGTGTAGGTTGTGTAGTTGTGTGAAAACGGGAAATAGGCACAAGCACAACCTAATTCTAAACCGAGAAAATGGAAAATAGGCACAAGCGCAACCTAATTCAAAACCGTGAAAACGGAATATAGAAACAAGCGCAACCTAATTCCAAACCGAGAAAACGGAATATAGGCACAACGCAACCTAATTCAACACCGAGAAAATTGGGTGTGCTTTGCTGGGGCAAGTGTAAGCCGCCTATGGGTGTGCTTTGCTGGGGTACGTGTAAGGTGCCTATTGGTGTGCTTTGCTGGGGTAAGTGTAAGCCGCCTATGGGTATGCTTTGCTGGGGTAAGTGTAAGGTGCCTATTGGTGTGCTTTGCTGGGGCAAGTGTAAGCCGCCTATGGGTGTGATTTGCTGGGGTAAGTGTAGGTTGTGTAGTTGTGTGAAAACGGGAAATAGGCACAAGCACAACCTAATTCTAAACCGAGAAAATGGAAAATAGGCACAAGCGCAACCTAATTCAAAACCGTGAAAACGGAATATAGAAACAAGCGCAACCTAATTCCAAACCGAGAAAACGGAATATAGGCACAACGCAACCTAATTCAACACCGAGAAAATTGGGTGTGCTTTGCTGGGGCAAGTGTAAGCCGCCTATGGGTGTGCTTTGCTAGGGTAAGTGTAAGCTGCCTATGGGTGTGCTTTGCTGGGGTATGTGTAAGCCGCCTATGGGTGTGCTTTGCTGGGGTAAGTGTAAGCTGCCTATGGGTGTGCTTTGCTGGGGTAAGTGTAGGTTGTGTAATTGTTTGAAAACGGGAATTAGGCACAAGCACAACCTAATTCCAAACCCAGAAAATGGAAAATAGGCACAAGCCCAACCTAATTCAAAACCGAGAAAACGGAAAATAGGCACAATCGCAACCTAATTCAAAACCGAGAAAAACGGAAAATAGGCACAATCGCAACCTAATTTCAAAATGGGGAAACTGGGTGTGCTTTGCTGGGGCAAGTGTAAGCCGCCTATGGGTGTGCTTTGCTGGGGTACGTGTAAGGTGCCTATTGGTGTGCTTTGCTGGGGTAAGTGTAGGCGGCCAATGGGTGTGCTTTGCTGGGGTAAGTGAAAGCCGCCTATGGGTGTGCTTTGCTGGGGTAAGTTTAGGTTGTGTGGTTGTGTGAAAACGGGAAATAGGCACAAGCACAACCTAATTCTAAACCGAGAAAACGGAAAATAGGCACAAGCGCAACCTAATTCAAAACCGAGAAAACGGAAAATAGGCACAATCGCAACCTAATTTCAAAATGGGGAAACTGGGTGTGCTTTGCTGGGGCAAGTGTAAGCCGCCTATGGGTGTGCTTTGCTGGGGTACGTGTAAGCCGCATATGGGTGTGCTTTGCTGGGGTAAGTGTAGGTTGTGTAGTTGTGTGAAAACGGGAAAGAGGCACAACCACAACCTGCTTCCAAACCGAGAAAACTGGGTGTGCTTTGCTGGGGTAAGTTGTAAGCCGCCTATGGGTGTGCTTTGCTGGGGCAAGTGTAAGCCGCCTATGGGTGTTCTTTGCTGGGGTACGTGTAAGGTGCCTATTGGTGTGCCAAAAAGATGGCAGGAACAAAAAATGAAGGAAAAATAGACCTGGAGAGGTAAAAAAACTCGCCAAAAAAGAAAGAGAAAAAATGAAGGAACAACAGGTCCGGGTATGTCAAAAAATCCTGAAAAAAAAAAAAAAAAAAAAGATGGAGAGAATGACAAAATCGAGAAGAAAGAGGGCCAAAAAGATGGCAGGAACAAAAAATGAAGGAAAAAGAGACCTGGAGAGGTCTAAAACTCGCCAAAAAAGAAAGACAAAAAATGAAGGAACAACAGGTCCGGGTATGTCAAAAAATCCTGACAAAAAAAAAAAAAAAAAAAGATGGAGAGAATGACAAAATCGAGAAGAAAGAGGGCCAAAAAGATGGCAGGAACAAAAAATGAAGGAAAAAGAGACCTGGAGAGGTCAAAAACTCGCCAAAAAAGAAAGAGAAAAAATGAAGGAACAACAGGTCCGGGTATGTCAAAAAATCCTGAAAAAAAAAAAAAAAAAAAGATGGAGAGAATGACAAAATCGAGAAGAAAGAGGGCCAAAAAGATGGCAGGAACAAAAAATGAAGGAAAAATAGACGTGGAGAGGTCAAAAACTCGCCAAAAAAGAACGACAAAAAATGAAGGAACAACAGGTCCGGGTATGTCAAAAAATCCTTAAAAAAAAAAAAAAAAAAAGATGGAGAGAATGACAAAATCGAGAAGAAAGAGGGCCAAAAAGATGGCAGGAACAAAAAATGAAGGAAAAATAGACCTGGAGAGGTAAAAAACTCGCCAAAAAAGAAAGAGAAAAAATGAAGGAACAACAGGTCCGGGTATGTCAAAAAATCCTGAAAAAAAAAAAAAAAAAAAAGATGGAGAGAATGACAAAATCGAGAAGAAAGAGGGCCAAAAAGATGGCAGGAACAAAAAATGAAGGAAAAATAGACCTGGAGAGGTAAAAAACTCGCCAAAAAAGAAAGAGAAAAAATGAAGGAACAACAGGTCCGGGTATGTCAAAAAATCCTGAAAAAAAAAAAAAAAAAAAAGATGGAGAGAATGACAAAATCGAGAAGAAAGAGGGCCAAAAAGATGGCAGGAACAAAAAATGAAGGAAAAAGAGACCTGGAGAGGTCAAAAACTCGCCAAAAAAGAAAGAGAAAAAATGAAGGAACAACAGGTCCGTGTATGTCAAAAAATCCTTTTTTTTTCCAAATTTCTTTTGCCCCTCTTTTTTTCGATTTTTTTTTCTCTCCATCTTTTTTTCAATTTTTTATTCTCTCCATCTTTTTTTCTATCACTCTTTTTTCCAAATTTCTTTCGCCCCCTTTTTTTTCGATTTTTTATTCTCTCCATCTTTTTTCTATCACTCTTATTTTCGATGTTTTATTCTCTCCATCTTTTTTTTTCTCCGTCTTTTTTTCGATTTTTTTTTCTATCACTTTTTTCAATTTTTTATTCTCTCCATCTTTTTTTCTATTACTCTTTTTTCCAAATTTCTTTTGCCCCCTTTTTTCGATTTTTTATTCTCTCCATCTTTTTCTATCACTGTTTTTTCGATTTTTTTACCCTCTTTTTTCGATTTCTTTTTGTAGCACTTTTTTCAATATTTTATTTGCTCCATCTTTTTATCACTTTTCTTCGATTTTTTTTTTCTCTCCATCTTTTTT